>JAQGBY010003346.1:0-19566 GCA_034698785.1 Mycogona germanica
TTATGAATTCGTTATGAATTTATTATGATTATTTTATTATATTTCATCGTACGACTTTGCATCTTACCCTTTTTTAACAGTGTTATACAAAGTACTAAAACCACCCTCGAGTCAGAACTATCCATAAAGTAAGTGTCTAACAACAATTTCGTCGATTAAATTCTTGAATTCGCTCCTGTAGTTGTTGCGATAACAAAGGGGAGACGACTCATCTTGAAGTTTCTCGCTGATTGTTAAATCTTATTCACTTCCTAGTGTATTTACGTGTTACTAGTTATTAATTGAATGGGTATAACTAGCAATTAATAAAAAAAAATCATGACAGGGTTTACAAGGCTCCTAATTATTAACAAAGCATTCAAATAAAACGTTAATTTCTCTGGCTGTCGGATTGCTACTATTACTGATCGAAAGAAAATTAAATTTATAAAAATTTCATATTGACGCTGTCAATTGATTCAAGCGGGTGTTTTCAACTTTGTCGTGACCGGCTTCCGTTTTCTGGAGTTTCAGATTGGTGCGCACCACTCCAATGATCGTGTGTGTGTCTCGTGTTAGCACTGTGTATAACTGCTCAGAACAACTACAAAAAAAAAATACACCACATTTTATTTATAGTGAGCACGCTTGTCCCTGGCTGGATCCAGTGCATGTAGTATACAGTCCCCGCCGTCAGCATTACAGTAGCACGAGCGCGCGATATACCACCAGGCCTAATGATTTATGAGATAATGGACATTAAAACAAAGTCTCGACGAATTACTTCCTACTGGAGTACATACATAGACTCTGTGTGTGTAATGGCGCGGGTTGATTCCGCGAGCTGAGCATCGGCTATGGCGCCAGCGTCCTAGCAAACGACGAGGTGTTGATATACTAAATCGACGGTGGCCCACCAAAAAAAGAAGAGCATCTTTTTTTTTTCGCTCGGATTTCGCGACACTTATTTAACACTTCATGCTCGGCGTTAATAACAGCTGAGGCCGCTGGCGATAGCGGAAGTAGTGCTGGTTGCCACGGCGTCCATGCTCCTCAGGCCCGCCGGCCGCATCTGATAGTTTGGATTCATGAGTCCAATGTCTTCAGACATGACATTTCAGCTTCATGGTCCTATTATTATCCGTTGACTTGGATCTCAATCACAACCACGTTTGATTTCAGTTGTCGACTCTAGTCGATTAACAAAGCGTCAGCCATGAAACGACGTTGAACGAAGTTCACCAAAGAAAGCGCGCAACATCAAGAAAAAATAATTTATGAAATAATAAAACAAAAAATTATTTAAAAAAAAGTTGCAAAACAAAACCGTGGAACATAGCGATAGATAATAATCTCCATTTTGGTTATATGTCGAAAATATATGTAAAGAAAACTCTAGAGAAAGAGTCTTGGGAGGATTCTACTTCTTTAGGAGCAGAGCGATATTGCATTATATACAGAGTGTATTGAAATTTGTCAACTCCCCGAAAAGAAATTCCACCTGTGCCAACACACGATGTAAACAAGTTTTTATGTCAACACTATTTGCGTGACAACACATGACGTCAACTCGAAAACAAAATGCAAATCATTTTCGCCTGTTCAGAGAGAACGCTGTCAGAAAGAAGACTTCCATTCCTTCTCGATGGTGTGGATTACTCCGGAACCGCATGACGTTAAACCCAACCAAAATGAACTCTCCAGGGGGTCGCTATACGTGTTGGGTTTACCAGGGATGATTTGCATGATGTTTGGAGAAAGGTTGTAGTAGCGCGAAAATATTGTGGGAGATCAAAGGTGCCAACTACGTGCACCATAAACCAATTTTTACAGTCCTCCCGGCTGTTCGATCCAATATACCTTTGACACACGAATGGCGGATTTGCTACTCAGCCAATGCAAATTTTAGATTTGCTTTTTTATGTCCATCAACGGCATATTTTGCACTAGGTAGCGCTGCTGTCCAAACGACACCTTGATCCGCCTTTGAGGATGTCCACGTGGATGTTCTCTAGATTAGTTCACAATTTTTGGGTTTTTAATTACCATCACCATACGCTTTTCTAATAATTCCGGTTCTCAAATGTCCGGAAATACCGAAATAGGAAAAGCCGGATTCTGGATTCTGGGTTGAGCTGAATAATAAGGGTGGTTGTTGCTCAACGCTTATCGATGCTTTATAGAAATCCAAGAAATTGGGATCTCATTCTGTCGTTGGTCTTTATAGTGTGAATCTCAGGCGGGCTATATAATTAAAGCCTATATTTTCGGGTAACGTTGTTCTGGCCATCACTTCAGAAGCGCTGTCCTGCAATTAGACAACAAAGATGCAATTTTAACTTGACACGTCTTTTCTGTCATGTTCGGAAAGCGGAGACGCTGACTCGGGCAATTACTCGCCGGCGTCAATAACCTGTGCGCCTCCCTCGTCATCTTCCAAGTCTTCGGAAATGCAATTAGAGAGAATCTTTCGACTCAAAAAATGAGATGGTCAAGTTTGGAGTCTCAGGTAATCGTACCGCCAGTCGCTCATCCCTTTACCTCCTGAGATCCACGCCGTTAAGTCCCTGTCACACTGATGACCTCTTGAGTATGCTCGAGAGATCTCAATTGTCGTTGAAATTTTGGGAAAGTTGACTTTTGAGATCGCAGTGAATCATTTCACGTCTTGCTATATGGGAAATCTCGTCTCTATTAGGTCTGATACATTCGAGAGTTTGAAATCTCGATCGTTTTAATTTTAAATCTTTAGTAGCAGACCCGAACAAAATTGCACTTCCAAGTAGACGAACTTAAGAAGTTTATCGTGTAAGTGAACATTCAGGTGAAACTGGGCATTCTTGATAAAATGTCATTTAAAATTTTGCGTATACCAGTTGAGACACTGAAAAAAGACAAATGGTCGCATGAGGCTTTAGACGCGTGCAGTCAGTCCATCAAACCAGATTCACCCCACCTCAATGATGGCGCGTCAACTCTAAATATAATTGTAATCCATTAAGGTAATCATCAATTAGAAGATAGCGGCACACGAGACAAGTGATTACTGAGAAGTTGAGCGTTAATATCGGATTACTGCCCACGCCGTACATATATGTGCTACCCGATAGGTACTTCGAACATCTTTATTACTGTAGATTGGAAATGGCTCGTTACTAAAATCACCTGGAGAAAATATATATTTATGAATTTCGTCTCGGCAATAGGTGATCCACTCATCCATTAAACATGAAATAGAGAGTCTCGACCACCTGTCGCTCAAATATTTTCAGGATTGGAACCATAAACATACAAAGAAAGAATTAATTGTGTATGAACAACAGTGGCCCAAACCTAAATATTTCGTTTAATTCGTTTTCATTGATTGCTTCAGGCTGCCTTTTCATGCCGATATTTAATTTTTCCTTTTTTATTCTATCCGGCAATTGTTATTTCTTTGAAATTTTTGCACTCGCGATTGATAAGTGACGCTAATAGTAACGTGTAAGAAAGAGTATTCGTAGTCTGATCTTCCTATTTACGTTCCGTTAACCCCTCATGTACACACACACATCAGCGACGTTGAAGACTTATTTAAAAAACGCGCTCCACAGTCAACGTATTGCCGTTGTAACTTTATAGGCTTTTTCGAAGCAAAAGCTTGACGAATTGTCCTGGGGCACATACAACGTGCAACTTCAGCCCAATTAATTGGCGGTTTCTTCAAAATGTGTTTCCGCGATCTACCTCTCACCTGGTATCGGAAGAGAGAAGGCGGGAAGCCGACCAGACTCTTTTTAAGTGAACAGACATCTTAATCAGCCGCGTCGGCAAAGTCAATATTCTCCGTATTCCTAATAAATTACACCTCCGTATCACACACACACGGGAGGAATCACCCTCCTTCACAGCAACACGGCATGGACGTGTCCGTTTTTGGATACGCCCACATATATAATATTCCTCATATTTCGTAATTAATGGACGAGCGTCGAAATGATGAGCAATTAATACGTACGGGTTAACGGTTTATTAACGTTTAGAAAAAATTGGCACGCGGCATCTGCCATATTCTAAACGAAAGGTCGTCAACGTGACGCCGCCGATTGAAGTGGGACTAACGCGTGTAAACAGAACCTCCAGAAGGCTTCAGGGTTGGTTATTCAATGAGAGGAGGAACCACGTATAAAATTAGCATTAAGGCTACTCGACGTTCCTCATTGGACCCACGCTCAAACAAATTAGCAAATTATTCACGATGGAAAAAGTCGAAATGCAGTTTTGTAACATATAAAATATAATCACCATTAATTACTGAATGCTGGAAATGCTGTCTGCTGCCGATGTTTAATAAAGAATAATATGATTTAATAAATTCATATAAGTAGGTAGGAGCAGATGATAGTTAATTACTCAGATGGTTGGTGATTGCATGTTGTTAAACTTTTATGTTTAAACGATCTTCGTTGCCGAATTTATGATTGTAGTCCTGCAATCCCCAACCATATCTGAGTAAAATGATTTAAGTTTAGGGATTAATTTATTTTTGTTTTATTAGTCTTTGCATGTTGTTTTTAGTGAATTACACGGATACGTGTGGTTGACTGAAGCGACGCGGTTAAGTTGTTTGTATTTTACGTGTAAATCAACACGGTTGTGTATCCCTATCAGAAAACATTGGTTATGAAAAGTAATTCATTTTCCCCCTAACATTCATTCGACGAAGTGCTTCGATTGAGTTCGTTTCTGTGATTGCCATTTCGCAAGTACATATTTGAGTATTTGCATTGGCGTTTATTTTTGGGCGCAAATCTGGCGCCTCTGTTAGGCACGCAATGTGTTTGTAATTCTCATATTTGCCATGTCGACAAAAATGTGTTTGGTTGCATTATTCCTCGTAAACAAAGTAGGCACTGTATAATCCCGTGTCTCGGAAAATTGCTCGTAAATTTGCCCCGGCCCCCACGGCTCGCGTCTCCCGAATGGGTGCCGGCAACATTGGCAATCTAACACACTGTAAGCGACTTGGGCGGAATTTCCGTGCATACATTAGACCCTATTTATAGGGTGCATGACAGGCTCTGACTATGGGAACATGAGTTGCGTCGAGCACTGTGTTCCAATACCTCCTGAGATCTCGTGTCGACACAAGAATGTGACCCTCGAAAGCGAAAATTCCGCCACCGGTTTACAATGAAGATAGATGAAAGCGCTAAACTAAATCGCTTTCACCATCACGCTTCCTTTGCAACCTATTAAAAAAAAAACGACGGGAAGCGTGAGAGGTGATCATTAAAAATATGAGGATACAATAACGGTTTATTGACTTGGTCCTTATCGATGATTTCGAATATTTAGAGTTCCAGGAGTGTCACTTACCACTACTCCAATCGTCCATCAATCCCCGTTTGTGGAACAGGCATAGTTTTTAATTGCTTCTCAGTTACCAGGCTAGGTAATAATCAATATATTGCGGTGCTTTTCTGTTGGTGACACGCTCGTTGCAATTTAGGCGACGTGGCAATACATTTTTTGTTAGCTCTAAGACGTTCGAGTGCAGGGTCTGAAGAGATCTCAGGAGTCAGTCGCATCATCGTTTGACGCCCGCCGCGCAATAATGCGCACACTAATAGGCCTGGTTTAACCGGAGATGTATTTCTCGCACCCCGGAGTCAATAACACGCTCTGTGACTGCTTGGTCTATCGCGTTACATAAATGTGGTTTTGACAAATTCCAGCTTAGCGAGTCTCAATGCTAAGTGCTAACTTGGCAAAGTGAGTGAGTGAGGACCAACTTTCTACGATTAGACTCTGTAGAGATAACATGATAAATTAAAAAAATATATATACAATTTTTCGGAATGATCATGCGGCTATGTGAAAAATGTGGCAGTGTGTGATAGACATGTGAGAGGTCGGCCAATTCGAAATTGAAGAGAGCAGAATCGAAAACACAAGCACGAATCAAATCGGCAGATGTATCATTTTAAAAGATCGGTCAGTTCATACTTTTTTCGCAAATTAAACTAAAATATATTGCGCTAATCGAATTTAAATCTACCCATCGATTGTTGTTAATGCAAATCTTGACTTCAAGACATCTAGTGTTTTTCGATTATCCGTTAATTCAAGCAACCAATAGCATACCATAACGTAGGAATAATGAATTCTAGTCAGGGTTGATCGATGGTTCGCTTCCCGACGCGGGCCGTTGTTCTTCGATTGCGTGATACCGAAGAAAATGTTTCCCTGGGTATGGTTTCCCGACGAATCTTCGGCGCGAAGAAAAATCTTCGTCGCCCTGTGATTGGCTGATTTGGTGACGTTCCGCTTTCGAAGTTGCAAAACGTCACCAAATCAGGCAATCACAGGGCGACGAAGACTTTTCTTCGCGCCGAAGATTCGTCGAGAAACCATACCCTGGAATAGTATTGATTGAGATCTGGGTATGGTCACTATTGATTACAAAGAAAAAAGATTAATATGTTTATGCACAATATGTTCTTTAAAAAAAAAAAAAATCGAAGCATATTATCTGTACAGTAGTTAGTCGGATACATTTGAAAGAATACGACTGATGAAGTCGAGCGTCCCGCGCACAATAGTTATTTAAGGGTCGCGCGTTCAAAAACGGAAGATATACCCAATGATGATATCATCTCCGCCTGTCATCACGCGCCAATTTCTGGCGGCGCCAATCGCGTAAATACAGTACGACCTGCCCAGGAGAAAAACATCGCGCCGCGGCTAACGAACCTGAAGCGCACTGCATCCTCACCAGTCAACTCAACGCTCACAACGAGACATGCTAAAGATCGTTGCGTCGGATTATTTTCCTTGGCTCGGCTCGGATGTATTGACAAACGGGGGAGGTTAAGGAATCATTTACACAGATCCATCAAGATTGATTGCACTAAAAATTAGCAATACAAATACAGCGAACACTGTTTGTGTTTTTTGGCTTATTTTTGATCGCCTAAGCCCCGGTATATAACGCATGTATTTTGGTCTTGACTCATTTTGAAACATCTAGCTAAATCCTTTTAACGGCGTAACTTTCTCAGATCGAGTGTGTCGTCAGTGGAATGTCCTTAACGAGTCTCAAGTCAAAAGCCTGTTAGGATAGGACAACCACACCTTGTCCTTAACTGGTCTCTGCTTGTGGGCACATATTGTATTAATAATTGTACAGTATTTGTAAAAAAAAATTGTTTTTATGTCTGAATTTGTTGTTATCACTTAACATTCGAGCTGTAATGTCACTTCCTCTCAATGTATCTTTTTCTAACTAACGAAACTGAACCCAATACTCAGACCTTAAAGCCTAAACTTGTTGTGGTGGTATCTCTGTGCAATCGTTTTTGGCAATTTGTCATTTCCAGCATTGGATAATCGTTAATGAGGGCCAAATTGAGCATTTGAAAACTTGGCATCTTACTGTGACGGCGCGGGTTAGCGCGGGACGCGACAACTCGTATTCACTTTGTATCGGAACTCTCAGTGGAGGATTTACTGAATCAACGAGGACAACTCCATGAATACTCGAAACAAATGTTTTTATAAATATCGTTTTTATTAATAGAGCAGCACCATCTGACTGAAGCTTCTAGAACAAAATAAGTGCTGATGATATATATATATATTGCTCGCCAACGCGACTAAAGATTTAAATCACTACGTCAACCTTTTTTCGCGAATTTTTCACATATCCCTACGATTATAGTATTGCAAAACTGTCTCTCGTCTTGGTTAAAGTGTCCCCAATGCAAGAGCAACAAAAATGCCACTCACCGTGTGGAATGCGTCTGAGCTGAAATTGTCGAGCCACACTCCTATTCGATTCAACCCAACCCGCTGCCAGATTTATCTTTTAAAAAAGAATAATCGCGACTGTTCAAGTTGCCAGAGCCAGCCATTCGTAGGAAGTGATTGACGTCTACAAGTTTGGGGAGACGTTTCACTTTTCGGTTTCAACGTCGACGGCCATGACCGGCCCATCAGGAAATCGAATAAATCAAAACAATACACGCTTTTTGGGGCTTTGAGGCTGAAAACCCATCTTAATAATCAGTTTAAAAGACGCCTTATCAATAGTACCAATAGTATCAATAGTACACTTCCGATTGCTTTATTGCATCTGCATTATCCAAGAATATATGATTATATTGAATACACTCGCTTTTTAATCGACAAGCACACACCAAATTTAATGTGCCTCTCAAATTGCTCGGACCACTTCGAATCCACTACTAAACATTGATTAGAATCTCATTAAATGGTGGCATTGTCGCATCAACAAGGAAGAATTGAATTTTACGTGCTGTCAACGGAAGTGACGCAAGCAAGCAAAAACGGCACAGACAAATTTTATTCTTCAGAAAAGATAATCTAACTATTTTTTCATTTAATTAATTAAATTCATTTAATTATTCCGTTTAATTTCTTTACAGCTATATTCGTAGGCACAGTGAATCAGTAAAAGAGATCGATACAAATATAATATAAAGCGTTTGTGAGTTCGGGTCCACACCATCACATCAAATCAAACATATTAATCGATCACGAAGGTTCCATTTTATACGCTGGCTTCCCCGGAATGCCAAGAACACATAGCAGGCTATAAATCATGATAAAATAATATAGCTATACCAAAACGTCACAGGAATTCCGGTTTCTCGATGTGCGGTACATAGGACTAAAAAAAAAGGTCGAATTTCTTCGAGTCTAACCACGTATCATTTTTATTAGTCAATAAAAGGCTGTAACTTTTTAATAGCGCTATTTCGACGTTTTACTTCATGATCTATCCATGTACTCTTTGAAACTGTGATCACCATCCGAACAAAGCTGTGCTTTTAAAAAGTAAATCGGCAAATACCATTCATCAAGGGTTGGGTTAATAAAAAAAACATAGAAGTTCGATGAAGTCAAAACGAAACGATAGACTAAAGAGCTTCTTGGCGATTGCTTGATTGTTACTCTCTATTAAGCCGTGGTCATTAAATTCCTAGAAAATTTTATTATTCTACGTGCGTTGGCTATTAAAAGCAATCGTAACATCTCTGATATTTCCTGTTGTACGCTTGCAGACTTGTGTGTGCATGAGAATTTATGCTAAAGGATTGAACTCGATTGGATATTTTCTTATCGTTAACTAAATGGCAATTCTTATATATTATCAAAGTGATTATATGATAATAAATATGAAATAATCACTTCCGTAAATGTGTCTTCCCTTCATAAATCACTAAATGACTATGTATGTATGACTTGTATTGAAATCGAACTAGCTTTTTTTGTTTCTCTTATTTTTGTTTTCTAATAATAATGCTGAGGAATTCGGTTACAACAAGAACGGTTTTACTCAATGAGATCGCAACTTTCTTTAGGCCTTCTAACGTTCGGGCGTATAACAATTTCAAATCGGCGATCTGATCGGTAAATTGAAATAAAGAAAATCAATATGCAATTGTGTTCGAATTGCGATATACAGAGTCTGTTGAAAATCTCACTACGACATGGAAAATATCTAATTATAAAACCCTGAAAGACAAACTTTTAGTGATTTTTCGATGCTACGAAGCAAGATCAGTAGGTTGTAAATTCAGTGATCACGCACCGATAGAGTAAGGACCATTATTCAGGACTGGCATCAATTTACGAGAATTATTGATTGACAAAGGAATATTAATTATATAGAGCAAAATTGCTGGCGGCAAATAAATGGGTTAATTGGAAAACAATGTCACGCCCCACGAGGTCCATTAGTACAGATTGGGTTGCGCCAAACAGTTATCGTCTACACTCTACAGCGCAGGTAGGGAAGTTTATTATATTTTTTATTAGAAAGACGATTCAAAAGATGTTTGTCGTCAAACTACAAGCTAATGCTCCTCGTTAATTTCACCGTTCGCATAGTAAAAATAGCGACAGTACAAGTTGACGTTTTGTGGTACTTGTTGAAACTTCTTGAATATTGAACCTGCAGGGGTACATGTAGAGCCTGTTTGTTTGGGGTGAGGCAATCCGCGCTCTCACAAATATGGGATCACGATCAGCGGGGCTGTTCAACCGTCAAAATTCAACTGTGCCATATTGCGAAATATCACAGCACCTAGAGAGCCACGAGTTGAACAATATGTCAGTGTTCACTCTGAGCGAGATCCCATAAATGATTAGAAGTATTCGCCGCAGCGCAAATCGAAGAATTCCTTAAAAAGAACACCAATTCATAAGAAATTAATTCTCCGATAGTTGTTTTAGCGCGACAGGTAGTCGCGAAACTGAATTCATAATATCTTGGTCACTGATGATTATCGGCTCAATTCCCAGTTTGGTCTACTGCTTAGAAAATGTTACATACTATTGATTACTGAGTGTTCGAAATCTGTAATTTCAATTTATTAATAACAGTTGCGCATCACGTATCTTTTTCTTAAATGCCCATCCTATGAAAACTTTCTGTTTTCCAAGTGGACAATGACATCCATGCTCTAATATGGATAACACATTTCTAAAACCCGGAGTCATCTTGTCAAGTTTGAATTTCCCAAATGCGCAGAGGGACTCAGGAGGTTCTGCCTACTAAATTTTGTCGTACCTATAAATATTAAAAAAAAATTGTAATCGTAAATGATGCGTTAAATTCGTTTCTCGAATAACGACTGTGCCTTCAAAAGTGGATCTACCTATAGCGATGGAATCTGGCATCACTGCAGCACCAATGTAATAAGCACGTCACCGATTGAAGACGACACCGTTGATAATTGCGAATCCATCAACCTCGTTTTCCCCGCTGTTGGCCACCACCACTACGTGTATATATACTCCGTATGGAAAGCGGCGAGCGCCGTTATTCTACTTTTCGTTTTTCGTCCGGGCGGTGACATTCCTGGACCGACGCCAACTGGGTCTCTCCCCCCATCCCCCTACCCCTCCCTACCTTCCATCCCCACGTCCGTCCGCCGACGCACGCGTCCGACGTGCGCTGCGCGTGCATACAAAATGTCTATGCGCGCTTCGGGGGGCGCACCACCATCACCACCGCCAATGGGCGCGCCGGGAAATTAGCCCGGATCCAGGTTCTGTCGGCCTGGAAAAGTGGAGCAGAGCGCCAGTTGATCGCGCCGACACAAGCCGGTCGCACCTGCGTGAGGGCTCGCGACGACGGCAGGGTAAAAAAAAAGGTGATTGCGGTCAACGAGGTGCGCCAGGTTAGAGTGCTGCGGGGTGGGGTAGGGATTGCAAATGACATGAGCACTTGACTTGACTATTGGTGCAGATTCTCGTCTTTACTCCTGATTTACGGCTATTGAGAAATCATCTTCTATATATATAAATGGGAATGCATGTCTGTGTGTTTGTTTGTATGTATGTTCTTTATGCATTACTAAAACATTCATCCGATCACTATGAAATTTTGGGAAGTTGTTCATTACATTCCCGAGAAGGTTTATGCCAAATTTTTCTCTCTTACGATCATCAGATCGCTATCGGATCGCTATCGATCATCAGATCGCATCAACCGCGATCCCCAAACCTGGACTTCCCTGCAAGGCGTCTAGGTGTGCTCCCCACCCACTCGGAGAAACCTTCAACCTTCTTCTCTCTTTTGTTCTCGCTGACGTCAGTTCAGAACCCCCCTCCCCTCACAGTAAACAGTTTCATTTAACGCCACCAGATTTGCATGCGTCGCAGGAAAGCGACAAATTTTATATTTTATGGTTTTATATTCTAGACTTTCACTTCATTGATTGCAATCGCCGCGATTCAGCTCCGGAATGGATAAACTCGTTTTCGCGCACGATTAATCTACTCCGTGCAAAATGTGTCTCGGGTTGACAGACATCAGTTATCGAAGCCATATAGCGCGCGTCTTCCGGTATTGGTGCGCGTCTGCATCTACCATTACCATATTTGTTATTTACCGCTTTCTAGGTCGCCCTATCATTTCGGAAATAGTTGCTAGAAGATGTTTCCCGTCCCGTCCTTTAAATCGGATAAATTCCACGCTATTTTATTTTGCGACTAGGTGGCTTTAAATAGGCGTCACCGCGTCAGGTGCTACTTCCTCCTCAGAACCAAAACTGCAGCGAAAACCCCACTCCCCGAATTGTATTTCAAAAAGCTTTTTTTCTTCTAAAATTGATAATTGTAGGTAAACGGTTCGACGTGATGTTTCATGAATCACCGCAATTTTAATTGGCTTCGCAAGAAATTAGTTATCCGAAATTCAAAATTCAGTTTCCGATTATACACTAGTTACACTGTGCAACTATGCAATGATATTATTCCGATCACAAATACGAGCAGCAATATGAAATGACAAGGCATTTCACCAACTGCACAACCACTACGACCAAGAAAATTCAGCGAATTAAGACATTCACCGAATCGAAAGTTCAATGAATAGTGGGAATCAAATACTGTTAGCAGGCTTCAAGTTTTTGTGAACGAGCACGGGACAGAGAGCAGTGCGCTTGAGATTGGGGAATATGGCCCATCGAGTTCATGTTCATTGCAAACGATACAAATCACGTGCTCGAATCTTATTCAAAATTGTACCATCTAATCAATCACTATAAATAAACAACAAACTACAAATACTATCAATCAATCATATTGTACCATCTCAAGAACAAGTGAAAATCTTGAGCGCAACTGAGATGAACGAATTGCCATTCGAGAGCGCCTAATCATTTCTTATGAAAACACTAACGAGCGGCACGCGCCTATTCTGTTCAATGTCTAAACGCACCTGCTGGATCGTGCTTGGATTAAACATGCTTAACCAGTGTAACTAGGGTATTATACTCGTACACACCATAGGAACGTCTGTTCACCCAACAAGTTCAAGAGTTGGCCTGTGCCCGTACATAATCCCAGTTCACCCTTGTTCTTAGCATGATTTGCCACTAAACAGTATTATATATACAGTATAGAAAAAAACATAATCCTCAGAATAAAAAACTGGACCACTTAGAAACTAATATTTGTGAGCAACCTCCATGAACTCACACTTGGCACTTGGCAGTTCTGAGACACACTAATTCGCCATGCATGCAACGTTGCAGCCGCCGCTTTTGCTGGCGACTGGAGCGTCCACGCCGGCTTGGGTGTCCCGACACAAAAAGGGAGGGGGGGGGAAATCTGGCCGCCTTTCATTCTTAAAGAGCTGGGGTGTTCAGCTTAAAGAGCTGGGGTGGTCTAGGAGGGCTTTCTCTCCAGCGCGTGGTGGCTGCCGTGGTTGCATGCCACGCGGTTCGCTTTGACATGGAGATGAAATAAATGACACGCGTCTTTTTTATTTTTCCCTTTTTAAATTTGTAGACATACATGACCCAATTTCCAGATTGGTTTAGAAAGTGCGCGCGCCGCTCGGCCACGTCATCATAACTGGAATACCGTTTCCACACTGGACCGCCATGCTGGGCTCGGATGCATTGAACTGCTCTCCTGCTCACCAAACTAAAAAAAAAGTACAATATGGATGTGGAACCTGCATGGGTCAGCCCATGTAAAAGCGAGATAACTACCCACGATAATTTTGTTGAGGACTTCTCTAATCCTTTCTCGAGCGGTTTCGCGAGTATCGGCGGATTTACCTGTACTTCGCATGCGGTCTCCGCGACGCGGGACAAACGGATGACAAATCCGTATAATGCTGGTCACCGCAAAGTTAATCACATCGTGACAGTAGGCTTTCTGTTCTGCGTGATTCCTTCGACAAGGACAACCGTAAGGCGTCATCTTTTTCTGCTTGGCTCTCTTTGAAACAGTTGATTTTTGTGAGGTACCGACATAAAATTCCGTACGATTACCTATCGGTAAGCTACCTATCGGTAGCTACCTATCGGTAGCTTATACCAAGCGTGGGCTGGGCAAAATTACCAGATTGCCTGAAGGGGGCTTAGGGCGAACACGCTGGTGGACCTCCTTAATAAATTCGGCGGGATGTGTTTGTTCCTGAAGACCTTTGTTACCTTTAAAAAAAATAATACCTTAACTGACACATGGACACTTGTGCGCATCCTGCTGTCTCACCCGCCGCTGTAGTGATCGAATAATTTATGCCCATAATTATTTTGTTTTGTTTTTCTCTTGCTTCGAGTCACCTCGCCGAATTCTTTTTGCTGATCGTCAGAACAGGATCTGAACGAATTTTAGTCTGTTTATTTCCGGTTCTAGTTAATGGCGTTATTGAATTCATTATTTACAATCGCCTCTACAAAGTCCTTCGGCGCGACCTACATTAGCTGTCATTTTGATAAATGAGTAATCGATTTGTTGATTTTAAGTTAACATGGAATTTCAAACGAAAATTGGCATTTGAAAGCTATTAGCATAGTCTTCTGTACCAGACAATGAGCAGTAGCTACCGGGTTGACTTGCTCCCTTAAACGCAAGTACATGTAAGTGGTAGGTACTGACTAGAGCAACTATTTGAAATAAATTGGAGATGACCTTTGAAAATATTGACAGACGATTATTCACCGATATCATCACTACCATATTCATAGTTTGTAGCGTTTTAAGAGTGAGCATGCTAAATCCAGAGTGACACATTCGAATTCGATTCTCTCTTGCCTAATTTAATTGGATTTACTTAAAGGCACTGGTCAATTACTTAACCACCCTACTTAAATCGGACAAATCTATCCAAGAATCGCGAAGTGTCTTAAAATACACTTGTTTGTCGAACGTGAGATATATTGTAAAATATTAGAATGCACCCAGAATTTTGAAGAGAAAAAAATCCGATTTCACCACTTCTTTTATGGAAGAAAAAATATAAACAGTACGCATTAAATGAAATACTTTTTTCGGTGAGTATGGAAGGAATTTTGGTGTGTAGTTCCAGGTCTCAATAGGACAAAATCACTTAGCAGATCTCGAACCAAATATCTGGTGGCGGCACTTTCACTTTTCTAAGTGCAAGTGCATGCAGCCTAGGCGTCATGCACGCTACAGTGTATATAGGGCGACCTTAATAGCTGGAGAGCCGCTTCACCGCCACCACTCATTCAATTGTGAGTCGCGCAGCATGCGAGCAAGAGAGTGAGAGCAATTTTGCATTCGGTGCTGTGTATATAATATGGCCCTGAACGTAAAACCTAATAGGGTTAACGAACTCCTGAATGAATCAGATCAATTAATTCGTGTTTGTGAATCTGGAGCCGAGCCGCGCGCTCCGTTCAACGCGCGGACATAAACAAAGCTACGTCATTGGTGGCCTCCTCGCTCTAGAGCACTCTGTTCTCTATGTCGGCGGATCGTGTGCGAGTGTGTTGGAGTGTCCGTTAGTCTAAATAATAAAAAAAAAGCCTTGGACACAATCACGTTCTAATTAGTATTCCTCGTACATACGCGTGATACGCCGCATCCAATTTTTGCAGGCCAGTTTGCGAAAACGCGCATTCCTGTTAACGACGAACTGAAACGTCAAATTTCTTTTAAACAGTTACGACTTAAAGAAAGATCACATATGATTCGTGCGTGTTTTGTGTAGTTTCTGTGGGGTTTACTGTCCCCCTAAGGCGCCTACCAAACTATAATCATTACCAAAGGATCAACAGACGTTTTTGAAGATTATCACAGTTGTTACCATAATCCCCAAATAAAGACATATTAAATGATTACTGAACACTCATTTTACAGACGTACTAAGTTATATATTTCGTAAGGGCTTTTCGCCGGAGATTAAAATTTAATTCTGTTGGTTCGAAAACGTGCGTAGTGTTTACGTTTTGTGTGCAGCTGTACTTAGACTTCCAGCTTTCGCAAGCTCTCCTCTCCAAATTTGTCTCGTCTCTATGCGGGTCAATCATACATTTTTACACTGTACACATGTAGTCAGTAGACCAATGCTACGACTGTCACTTTATGGGTGTCTGCCGCCCTCTAATTTACTGCAGCGCAATTAAAAACGTCAGAGCAAGTTGTTTTTTTATGAAAAGTGGAATGTGTCATTGGGAATGTGTGCAGCCAGAACAGAAAGAATGTCGCACATTATCATAGGTCCAAGATTACGACTGATTTCTCTACTGTGTTTACGGTACAGAAAAATTATAAGAAATTGACTGATTGATAAAAAAGAAATGTCTTTTTTAAAATTGATTATTATTGTACGAGAACTAAATTGATATATTTATTGAAGTTTTTTATTTCTCACTTAGTAACACGCTAAAATTAATTTGTGTCTATTCTGCGGAATTAGGTCGCTGAAGCTTCTTTTTATTTCTTGATGTTATTGGCGCAATTGAAGAGTTCAATGATTTTAGAATTCACGAATTGCTTCAGGAAAATCTAGTCGTTTGTTTAGGCGGTGGTCTCAGGCGAACCGTACAGATAAAGGCGACCTCATAAATTAGCGTGAAATATTCTATATACAAACCGTCACGACTCACGACACTAAATCACTCCGAGAAGAAGGACTATGCGTTTGCAATTAATTCTTCGGACCGGTTGTTGTTTGCTCAAAATTTGAATGAACTTCAGTGGAGCGCCGCACGTCAGCGCTCTCGTCGTTATAGCTCGATTTCAATGCCGTTCGTGCATTTGCACATATGGCGCGCTTTTTGGGCGGCCATCATAAGAATTTTGAGAGGCGTCGGACAGTCGTTTAGGACATGGCCGTCCTTGTCATTGTTGGGGAGTGTTGGAGAAGTGATTTGTTTTTTCTCTCCATACGTATACTGAAATTGTTTGATTCGAGCGTCGGTCGGCGTCACTACTTAGAAGTTGTTTCAATCTCAGCAAAAAAATAACTGTTGGTGGTTAAAAAAATAAGTCAGTCTTGATCGTTCAAGAAATTGTTAATTCCTGATTCTGCTCGCTGTGAAGGGGTGCATTGCCATTTTTGTATCCAAAATGTATGACCTGGTCTGGTTTCGTGAATTTATTTTAATACATTTTTATTTTGTTTCTCTTTTTACAGCTGTCACAGTACGTTATCTAACGAAAAGGTTTATCGGCGAATATCGGTCAAATATTGGTAAGTTACTCGCATTTTCAAATAGGAATAACTCATATTAATTCTAGTTACATGTAAACTTTTAATACTTCGACTTTTAATAGTGTTGGAATATAGAGTTGTCAGTCATGCGCCCATTATTTCAATATCGTAAATTGAAATTTAAAAAAATTAAATGGGATTTGAACAAAAAAGAAAACGTAACTAAAACACACTGTTTGCATAGCTGACGATAATGTTAAACATGAGATTAAAGTACTTGGAACGTTATAAATATGTATTCAGCCTCGGCAAAAATAGAAATATCAATAAAATCGCGCGCAGAAATGTGTTACAGGGTTGCTATCTCATCTAGTGATTATACGTGGTTAACAACAATTTCCAAGTGTCAAACACCAATGTATACAATAACTACTACGTTGTATGATAATCATCTACATTAAATTAGAAGTTGTTCGTGAGCAGTTCTGGTGTGAACGCCCACAGTTTCATACACAGATGCAAGTTGCCACCATTGTGTGGCTCGGGTGACCCCTTCCAAATCTTCGAGTATTTGCACATAAAAGTCAAATTCTACGGTATCACAAACCAAGACAGGAAAATTCAAATGCACTAAACAATGAAAATAAAAATTAATGACAACTTCCTGACTGACAATGGGTACAGAGAATCCTGTAGTGCAGTGACTACAGTGAAGGGGGGATGAGAAGCTTGTATAATATTAATTTATAAACAAAGGTGTTTTTTTTTACTTTTTAAGATTGATATTCTGCCAACGAAAATCTGAAATTTTCATCCTTCTATTTTTATAATTTAATAATTTTGAAGTGACTCGCCTTCCGGATTATCCAAGATGCTTCGATGCTGACATCTTAATTTTTACGTACATTGGAATGGGGCGTTCGCATGGGGACAATTCCCCCGCCAGGTGCAAATGGTGCAGGCAATCTTTGTTTATGTGTGTACTCAATTAATTTGCTTTGGTGTACGCCAATTTTTGCGGGACTATCTCACTCACGTAGGACGCATGATGAGAACGTCGTTACAATTTGAGGTCGCACAACTTTCCTGTTCTCAAATAATAATCATTGGGCGATAAAAAAAAGAACTGCCCACTTCCACTCGATTAAGAAGAAGAGTTGGGTGTATCCTCTGGTGTGCAAGTACGAACCCATTAACCCGTCAGATTAGCCGGCGGCAGATGATGTTTAACGGTAAATTGCGTTAAGATTCAGGCGGCGAGTCGTTTAAATGCATTGATAGTGCCATTGTTCAACGAGATGAAGTTATTTCGTTGCGGTTACTCACTTTCTTAACTACAAAATCTGGCTTCTCGAAAGACGGAATGCGGCAGTTACTTTTTTCCCCCATCGTCTTAATGCCGATAGATAATGCGAGTCGGCATTAAGAAACCTAGAAGTTTTCACGGGTGCGTTATCTATCGAAATCTCGTTAAACAAACGTCTGAATGAAGTTTTCTTTGATATGTACCAACAATGAATGCATCCGTGAGAAAAAATTGTGCTCAAAGGATGCTTAATTTTTTGACAAAACAATTTAAAAGTTAACGATGGCAATCGATTGTCAACACGCTTTACGAATTAAATCGAAAATTCGATAGTTTATTTTTTACCTCGTGTGTATATCTCTGATTAGGGGATCTTTAAAAGAGATATTTCCGAAATTTTCATCTTGGTTAAACCATGATACATAAAATACATAAAATTCCAATAGCAAAGAAAGGACATCTTTAATGTGTTCTAGAGATAACTTTTTGCGTCAGTTTTAGATTGACTGACTTTTATTATAGCTCTGTCAATTTAAAACACGCCCCGTTAAATGGGCGATAAAGACTACACTTTCTATCGCTACCTGGTGCTGAGTTGGGAGCTGGTAATGAAAAGAAAAAAATAACACACATAAAATGCGTTGTGAGTGGCGTCGTGTTTTTCTTGAGTACAAGTTTGTAGAAATTTAGTACACGAACGACCGACGCCCGATGAGATTATAGGCTTGGGAGAGAGAGAGAGAGAGAGAGGGGACGAGTTCTCCTTGTTTGTTTAGCGAGTGTTTAATTATGATTATTATTTATTTTTGATCGGATCCAGACAATCCTTTTGCGGCAGTAGGCTGATACCGGCTCAGTCGCGTGCCAACCAGTTGCCAAGCGCGCAAAACACTGCAACGCAACTAGTTTTTCTAAGGTTTTCACGAAGAAGTATGTCTTTTTCCCGGATTAGACTTAATTAGACATGTCACGTTTGAATATGTTTTCCATAGCTAGGAACCACACGGTAATTCCTGAAAAATAAATCAACTGTTCGCGAGGGTGCCTCTATGGCCGAATGGCGAATTTGTTCGACCCAGGAACTGATGAGATTGGGGTCAAACCCAAACAGTGGCGTTTTTATTTTGTTTTTAAAGTTGGTAATGTTTCATGAGTAAGTTAAGTTATTTCGTTGAAATTGTCGTAGCTCGCGACAACCCTACATTAAGATACTCAGCATAGCACCATATGAGTGGCAGAGAGGTAGCGCGTTCGCCTGTTAGCCCGTGATTGCGGTTTCGATTCCGGCCGACACCTTCGGAATTTTTCGGGCGAGAGAAATTCTTTAACGCGGCTTCCTTCGGAATGA
>JAQGBY010003347.1:0-19563 GCA_034698785.1 Mycogona germanica
TATTATATATATATATATATATATATAATTTATATATTATATAATATAAAAATAAAAAATAAAAAAAAATAAAAACAAACCTTAAATGATCTTGCCTAGTACAGTTTCTCTAAATCAAATTTCACTTTCCCAAAGTAAACAGAATACATAGCGTAATCGTTGACATCACGTTTGGTGACATTCTCTCCGTGTAGCAACACCGATTACGTTGCGAAATCTTGATAAGAAACTCAACTAAGTAGTAAAACGTAACCCCAAAGGAATTAGACGTTAGAAAATATTAAATAGGAAGGGTTGGACTACTTTTTATCCTCTACTCCGGTTCAGATCTTTGGCTCAAACCCGTAAGGGAAGCGATCACGGGAGAAGGAGGAGGAGGAGGAGGAGGAGGCGGGACCGAGGTGCCCTCGCCTTTGTTACAGGATCACCCCTGTATAGAGGCTCGGTGACAGTGAATCGGGTTGGGGGAGAATCTCAGACATAAATAAATGGAGTTATTTAATAAGACGTTTGAGTACTTGCGTGCACCGTCTGGACCCGCGCCGTACGTCAATGTCGAGTTGGGTAATTAGTTGAAAAGGGATTTCTTAGTGACTACACCACAATCGCCTTTTAGACTTTTATATTCGCTCTTTTGACGTAAGCTAAAAAAATATTGATGAAGGTGAAATCAAAAACTATTTTATCGCTGTATTTCTTGATCAGGGAATCCCAAGATATTAACAAATCCATTTCCTGTCTTTAATTCCACTCGGGCAAGGGTTCGACCCCGGAACGCCGTATGTCAGTTATATTAAACGTTCTGAATCAAGGGAATTCACATTTGGCAAATTAATTTATACCGAAACTGTAGACGTCCTTTAATTTTATAAACGTTCACCGAGTTAGTCTCTAAATTAGATTTGTCTAAATATCCAGTTATGTTGCGTGTATACTGTACCGCACGCCAAAACAAATTTACGTAAAGTTTTTCAAGGATTTACATTAAAGTACGAGTTAGTCGAGCCCTGCTAATTATATAGGTTACGCTAGTTTTACGACCCTTTAGTAAATCTAGTGCATATCAACCTAATTCGGCCGTTCATCTAACGACGTTGGGACTAACCCCTTCCTCAACCCGTGCCCCGTGTGAAGCCCACCGCCCCCAATTCCTATACGGCATCGCCAAGCTCGGCCTCTCTTAGCTTGAGCGCGTTCTAATCTCGGTCAGGAAATTGGCAGATAAGATTTTCAATTATCACGTCGACTCAGGTCGCCCCACTCCTTTAGGACGAGGTAGACATGTTTGTTGTGACTCCGCCGAAGGCGGCGGGCAGAAATACCCCGGGCACAGATATTGTCTTGATAAAGGTGATGCATGCAGAGAGCGTTACTGCATACTGTAGAATCTGCCATTTCGAAATTCATTAATTACAATTACATTATGTACCTACGTACCCCGAATGAAGCCTATGGCGGATATGACCTATGACCAGTTAAGGTCAAAGTGAGGTTGTCCTATCCTAACAGGCCTTTGACTAGAGACTCATTAAGACTATTCCACTGTCGGCACACTCTGGAGAAATAGGAGATGAACTACGAGTCACATCTACAATTCAGCTTCTGAACTATTTTAGTATGTCCCGTTCTTCTACACCTAGAGGAGCCTGTCTCACAATTCCCCAAGTTTGACATTACAATCCCCCTTCAGAATACGAGCCAGAAGCCCAATATTGGTCGCTTTCTACGATCCTCTACCGATTCCCATTCCAATATTGTCAACATGTCCATCACACTATCCTCTCGACCAAATCTACCGCTAACGAATCTAGCAACCCTTCTTTGGACCATCTCAGTTTCACCTATAAGCTCCACGTGTAGAGGATCCCAAATGGAGCTACAGTATTTAATCATTAATTAAAATTCAATTATTAAAATCCGATCGAGAGTGTAGAAGTCGCCGTAACCCAGTTAGTAGAGAGATGTGGTGCGACTGACCCGGGATCGATTCTTATCGTGGTCTCTTGCTCATTTGATGTTGGGCTGAAGCACCGTTTTATTAACAGATTTCCCTTTAGAACTATTCAATATACCCTGTACACTGTCGACACTACAGTTGCATTAAAAATATAAATATGGTAATAGCATGCAATAAGCAATACAATAACAATGTAATAGCAATAAAACAAAATATACTAATATTTCGGTACCAAGTCTTGATTTCTTTATTTCGGAAGATCAAAGCATAGAAATGGTCAATTAATTCACCTACTTGTATCCAATATATCGTAGATAAGAGGGATTTGTTAAAATTAATTTTTCGTAAGAAACTGTTTCCATTTTTCGTGAGAGATGCGTAATTGAGTGCTGCCCCTAACTAAAATAAATTGTCGGCAATCACACATGACACTAGTTTACATCAAAAGCTGGTAGTGGTTGCCAAACTATAAAGTGAATCAGGGGCAGCGACTTATTTGGTCGCAGTCGTGATACTCCATGTTCTCTCATCAACGATGAACCGGCTCTAATTTTGAATTGCACCATCGAATGTGAATGTCAGTCGATATGTTGTGAAACCGAAGTCGACCGGACCTTCGTAAAATTTAATTAACGCGTAAATGCCGCGATACCAGATGTGCCAAACTATCAGCGGCCACAGGAGGTCCAACTAAGTCAGCCGGGGCTTTTAACTATTTCTGAACGGATGAGCGTTAACTAACCCCCATTAGCGAACAAACAATTTGAGTGGCAATATGTGTTTTGCAACGCGGCTAGATGGGACCGATTTCACCGCTGGGGGTTTCAGCACCGTTACCCTGATGCGATTTCGAATAATTTCCGGTCGAACGGTGTCCAGTGCTTGCACGGCAGTTTGTCAACTATTATTGTACCGCTGCTGCCACGGAATTCCTTAAACTAGAAAGGCCAAATAAATCAGTCGCGCGTTCATCTACACCTGGGACTTGGCGCCATGAAAAACAGTCACTCGAAATCGAGACGTCTTAATTTAACACAGAGTAGTTAACGCTCATTCTATGATTTGTTGTTGGCGTATTATTAGTATTTCAAATGTTACGATTCATGTAGGACACTATTTTAGTGCGTCATTCAAATTTAAGTACAACTTGTAAATACTCCATCCATGGAATAAAACTTAGGCACATTTCTGCATAATCAGCGATTTTTAAATCTTAAACATTTATAAAATGATGCTCCAGTTATAAAAATACGGGTAGACTGTGCATTCGACACGGCCTTAAGTTTTAGACTTGTCAAAATTCGAGTGTAAGTCAGCGATTTTTAAATTCATTGGTGTTTTTATATATGGAAATTCGTGCAATTGCATAGACTTCTGCACCACTCTATTTAGCGCGCGTTCTAGTTGCGACGAGTTTAAGCGATTGCTCGGTAGATGGCGTTGGCGATGGGTTGGGTTCGCATACGGGCGTATATCACGATCGACATTGTATCGCGTAGCATTGTGTTCGAACAATTGGCGCTAGACTTCCAACTGCTTATAACCACTGAATGACTGTATATATAGTGTTGCACTTCCGCTGAAATTCTTAGAACCCTTCCTGAAAGGCGTTGACGTCAAACCCTGATCATGTTCGCGATTGGTTGCATTCAGAGTTTTCTTTCATAAAATTTGCCAACAACAGTATATTTGTTATACAGGTAAACGTAGAATATGTATTAAACATGTCTAGTGACTGTTGTAGGCCAGTTGGGATATTAAAAACCTCGAAAATTGAACCAATCGTTTGCAATCAAGATATTTTAAAATCAAACTTGACTTTGTTTAAAATGTATCCCCAAGTAACGACACTTTATCAGATCATACCGTTTCAAGATCAAGCATCAACGTTACCTTACTCTCGTTTCATGGTAACAAGTATAACATGGTATTTTGAGATGTAGGATCTCAAAATTATAAGAGGCTATCCTTTAGAGTGTGCAGCTCGTTGGTTTATGAAGCTAGATTTTGTAATCAAGTTGTTTTGTGGTTTCCATTTGACTGGAATATTGCCTCATCGATTTTGCATACTGCCTGTGTAAGGCTGCGATTTCTAAGGGCGTTGTGGATCGAATGGAGCCCTGGATCCGTCAGGCAGAATGATGTCGGAGTCCATATTGTGTCAACACACGCGCACGGATATTGTATTGCGTTAGCTCCGTCGTGGCGTTTTTCGGCTAATATCCGGCGTCGGATATATAATGTGTTCGCCACACGTAATATGGGCGCCCCGTTATCAGCGATTCGTGAAATGTCTGCTTGCTGCGCATGCGCGGATTGGCCAACGTCGATTCTCTTCGTGCCTCACGGAATATTGCATCCAGCGACTGCGATGTGGAGAACTGTGGCCGGGAAGTCGGGTGTTGCGCAATTCGGACGTTTGTTATTGTTGTCCCGTTCGGATAGGTGAAATTGTGGGGGAGGGGGTTGGCCAACTCTGAGATGATAGCGGGCCGACGTAAAAATTTGGATACGAGGAACAGGAGTATCTCAATTCTCGGCGTATATTTTTGATCCGAATATCATATAGAGCTGTTATTTCCGTGATCGCGGGTTCGATTCCCGACCGAGACCTCTGGAATTTTTCGGGCGATAGAAATTCTTACGCACGTCTTCCTTCGGAATGGAAGTAAAGCCGACTCGTGCCTGTACGATGTCAGGTACACGTTAAAGATCTCTATCTAGGTAGCTTATACTAAGTCTGGGCTAGGCAAAATTACCAGGTCGCCTCCTGGGGTTTTTTTGTAGGGCGAACTCGTTGGTGGACCTCCTTAACAAATATCTCAGAGACACCTTTGTCCTTAACTGGTTGTTCGATTCCCGCCATAGGCCTCATTCGGGGCTGCTTGTGGGTACATATTGTAATTGTAATTGTAATCACGATACCCCACTGTTATACACCGGTCCGATAGCCGCTTAAAATTTCAATATCGATTTGAACAGTTACATGGATAATTGGTTCAGTTTTGTTGGACACTTGGTATAGTTTTCATGGACACTTGGTATAGTTTTCATGGACATTTGGTATAGTTTTCATGGACACTTGGTATAGTTTTCATGGACACTTGGTATAGTTTTCATGGACACTTGGTATAGTTTTCATAGACACTTGGTATAGTTTTCATGTACACTTGGTATAGTTTTCATGAACACTTGGTATAGTTTTCATGGACTCTTAGTATAGTTTTCATGGACTCTTAGTACAGTTTCGATGGACACTTGGAACAGTTTTGATGCAATTGCATTTCAATTTTGGTTATTGTGTGATATTTGTACCATTCTTGATGGTGTGTTGGTTAGGGCATTTTGACAGGTTAGCATTTTGATAACATTTCGATATCGTTCTGTAGCTATTAAAAAAGTTGTATATAATGATTTTTATACTGTTTAGATATCGGTTCTCAACCAGGCACTATCGTCATCTGACGGGTTTAATAATACAGAGTCTTTCTCAAAAGTCCTGAAAGTCGGTATTAGAAATTACAATTCCTCTTGCAGAAAAATTATTTGAAAATTTATCTTTCACAATTACCATTGCATGCGGATCTGGGTAAAATATCTCTGGTGCATCGTTAAATTATGTTATCTTTTCGAAATTCTATCTCAGGTGATTTACTGCGAAAACAAATGTTCCACGCGTTATTTATGAAGGCCGTGTTTCTTTAAAAAGTAAAAATGGATGTCCTCAAGTGCCACGGCCATCTAGATAGGAGTTGGAGCACGTTGCGTTGATTTGCTGCAACGTCTTGAGCGTCTAGCGAGTTTGTCTCGAGTCGAAGAAACTAGCCCGACCCTCTTTAGTCTTCCAATTTATGGCACCCTTGTTACGAGCCCAAGTTAGAGAACCATTTGTTATGTTAAAGGACAGAGATAACAATATGCGCACTACAGTATATCTAAAATGTATATATGCAGTCGGATTGTTATTAAATATAATGAAGCCGAAATTCTGAATCTCTCTCTCTCTCTCTCTCTTTCTCTGGTGCAATCTAAGAATGAACTCCAACAGGCAATTGTTTTTTTCTTCTTTTCAAACGTAAATTGCGATGATATGATTCTGAGAAAGTAATCTTGAATTTCATCATAAAATTCCTAAGACTATACAAGCAGTAGCTTGTATTTAGCTCTAGGCCTTCATCTATTGTGTATTATTTTTTATCCTGATGGAAATTCAGTTATTCCGAAATGTGCTCGTAATGAGAGGTACACTTTGATGAGCTAAATGTTAAAATAAAAATAATGAACAAGAAAATAGCTTTTCTGGATGTCCTGATCCCGACGTCGTGGACTCATGGTAGTCATCACATATTTGAACATGTAATACAACAAAACACTTTTATCTCAATGCTTGTGAATAATTTCTACGCAACGAAATAAAATATAAATTTCAAAATTAAATTTTTTTTCTACATCGAATTTGAAAAAATGTTTTATTGACGTAAGTTGTGACCTGTCTAAGCGAGGTTAACGTGACACGTACTGTATAATTTCTATAGAATTCCCAGCTATTTCCGGGAAAACCAACCTTTCTAACAAACTTTGGCGGTCTCACTGTTCAGCAAGCAAATTGGACGTTAGTTATCTTGTGTGCCTGGTCAGGATGGTGTGAGTGAACGAGAGAAGGAGCGAGAGGGAGAGAGTGTCCTGTTCAATTACAACACACGCACGCGCCCTCATAGTTCATTGGCGATGTCCGACGCAGACCAGATTGACCGCTTTTTCGGGATTGGATTTCGAAATCGGTCCAAAAAGCAAAAGCGATTTTTCCGCTAGAACGCTCCGCCAACTAATGTCCAGACGTGGACAGGTTTTCGGGCGCAAACCAAAGGGGCCGTCCTACTGTCCGCGTCACATAAGATGGTGGCGCCATCTTTTGGAACGACTAATCGGAACAAATCTGAATAACACACAACGCATCTCACAGGTCTCATGACACTGTTTTATTATATAGGATGACAAGATGTTTGTAATTTCAAAAATATTTTAATTCAAGTCCTAATTTACTAGATGTACGTTGACCAATTATCGTGGCTTACGCGATCTTTGGCCAATTCACTGCTTTCTGTTTTTGCAACCTAGCGATTTCGTTATCACTTTGCACAACTAAAGCACCCTTAAAAATAAGTTTTTACAGATACATGGCGATACATTTGAAATGCACGCGTAGTTTAAAAAAATGCAAAAATATCCTTATTTATTTACTAGGTGATTACCCGGCTTCGCCTGTGTTAAGAATAACCCGGAATACTCTGTAAAAAATTGATAAATATATTTATTAAAATAAATTAAACGGTAATTATACGAAAGGATTTTCAATTAATTTTTAAAGCTCTGTTTTGTGCGTGAGTAACGTTGTAACACTGACGTTGCAGATTCGTCCATTATATTTAATTTATGTAATTCAGATTTTCAAACGTTTGGCAATTGAAATATCTAATCGAAAAATAATCGTTTTTGAACATAGCGTTTTGATTAATTTTGTTTTTTAATATTGCTAATTTGTTTTATTTTTTATATTGAAAATATTATTTTTATAAATATAAATGTGCGTAGTTGGAATTGTAATCTGGTGTGCTTTGTTTTCACGTGATATCAACAGCATCATTCGTTTGATGTGGATACGCCATATTTTATTTTTCAGGCGAATTTGTAAGAAATTTTAAACGGGTAATTTATAAAGAAATACTAAAATTCTAGATCTGTAATTTCGTCGCTAGCCAACTAATGTGAAGAACTATCAGCAGGTATAATTTCATTCAGTTTCATTAAGCCGTTCATAAGTTATATCCCGGACGGACACTTTTAACTACTGTTTTGTAGTATATGATCAGTAGCAATAAATGGATGAAACATGTAAGAGTTTTTCTCCGCGAGTCCGTAGATCGCTTTCAAACATGCCGTGATTTCTATCGAAGCTGGCGGCATCTGGTAAATTGCCATTCACGGACGACACGCATTTTTTTTTGCCCCTACCAGTTAAAGTGCTGACCACAATGAGATTTTGGTTGCGGTTTTAGACATTATTGCTGGGGTCATCGTGTTCGCTTGGATCACCTCCTAAGACCATGTGTATACCTGCCTCTGATTTAGCCTATTCGGAATTAAACATTAGCTCAGGTAATCTCTTGGCGCCGGACGCTCACTGCAGTTTAGGCGGCGTGACAATCCTCCGATGTAGTCGTCTTTTGTTTGGTTCATGTTTTCAAGAGATTCTGAATTTGAATTCTATTCAATGCAAATATATGATCAGGTTGGGCGTGAGTCACAGGGGGATATTGGTTTCCAACCATTCGGCCCAACCAGATGAGCTTGTCAACGCAGTCCCCTGGTCTGCTAATTCGATGGCCATGTCTGGCGGTTTATGTTTCGACGCGAGCCGATCCGACGGAACCAAGACTAGCGTCTGATGCCATGGATTCGATAGGCTTTGGATCCAGCGATTTCCAGGAGGTATCCTTTTGGATGGACCTGTCGAACGCGTTGCCAATGCTTCCGTTCGCTGGCTGACCGAGCTCTGATATAACGGTCCGTCACGGGGATTAACTGTCGGATTAATTAGTGCCGTTGCTTTTCTTCTGGGCCTGGCGACGTAATCCGACGGAATCTCGCGGACACAATACGAGCAGCACCCATTCAACCCTTCCGAATGTCAGTTTGACTGCCGCGCTCCAAACGTGAACACCTTGTCTTTTACGAAAATGATCTCAAACATTTCTCGGGTTCATCCGAGTCGGCTAGGACGAGTTTTTGCCGAGACCACACTGCATGTCTTTGTCGTTGGGTGATTGAATAAATCCGTTTGAGTGATCGTCCTATTGTTCGGGTTTGACTGCCTCACTCCCAAATGACGACATCTTATTATATCCTATTAAATCTAGAAGCGATCTTAGAAAGAGATCCGTTTTGAGTGCTAAGACTGCAAAGACTGATTCAACTATTTTTCTGGATTGTTTGGTTGTACGCAAAAATGCTTGAAGACGAAATTTATTTGATTATAGATTGGAAGAAGCAGTAAACAGCTTTTTATTCTTGATGCACAAAACAAAATGTCATCACCTGCTTTTATCCCAATTTTTCTTAAATCTGATGGTTCTATTTCCTTACAGAAAAAATACTTTTCCTTTTTCATTCGTAAAGGGATGACTTTGCCACTTTACTATTAATGGCATAGGCGAATCTTGAACCTAAAAGACAATGAGAAACGCCAATGAAAAAATACATTCAATTAACGATTAATGCGGATTAACCCAAGAACTTTTAGGGGGTGTGGAATAAATTTCATCTAGCAGCAGCTAGTCCCAGAGCGGCTATTATCCTCCTGAGACCGCCAATCTAATCTCAGCAACAATGAATTTTTATTAAAAGATTCACGTTACTGAACATGTGCCCAAAACAAAGGAATCTTGCAACAGTAATGAAGTTATCGGTATTGTCTTATAAATAAATAAATATACAGTAGAACTGATTTTCTTGTTGTTTACCTCCTACAAGAGGAGACCAGGGATCAAGTGTCGACAAATCACGTCTTGAAACAAGCTTAATTGCTGTTCAAAAGACAATATCAAATTGGACAACAAGTTTTTTAAATTCAATCTTTACTTGTTTTGTACGACGATGCCATGATAATAATGTCACGACCGCGGCTTTCAATTTATTTTTGAATTCATTTTTGAATTTTTCTCAAGACATAATTTTACATGACTGAAACTGCATTAATGTGGCGACAAGTAAGGCCAGGTAAAAAACAAAGTCTTGGTTCATCTTATAGGTGATCCTGTAAGATAAACCCTAATTTTCAATGCTCTCCAATTCGACCAGACGATCTCAGTATCACATGGCCAATGCAAAAGAGGCGATTGAACAAAGGTGGGAGGAAAATCTAATCGCGTAGAACAAATCCGAGAGACTGAAATCGCGTTAAATTACTAATGACTGACTAAGTATAGACACTCAACCAGAGTTACAACTGTCTCTTTGCTTAGAGGGCAAGCAACCTAAATTAATTTCCTGCTGCGAATTTGTTTCTTAAACCGTGATGGTGGCCAGTGACCGTCGAATAACACGGTCATTTCCTTACAGTTTTATTTCCATAATGTTGGGAAAAACCAACATAACAAATTTAACTTAATATCTGCTCACTTTTCAACAGAAATGCAACGTCATTGTGGTAGGTCCTTCATGGTTAGGGGGGATGTTGATGTCGAATGAGGATGGTGGAGGCAATTCCAAACCCGGATCCGACTAATAACGTGCTCGGTTGGCGAAACCCCCACGCGAATAAAAAAAATCCGAATGAACTAACGAACCCCCTTTGTTCTTTTTAATTAGGTTGGGGACCGGGTGAGTTTGGACTCGGTGAGGGTTGAGACCTCGTACGAAAAAGAAAATACAAGAAGCCGCACGAAGTATGATAGAGCCAATTCTCAGGAGAACGGTCGAGAATTGGATTTCTTTCGGTTCCCTTGTCGTGTACGGTAAACCCGGGCTACGAATCGATGCCGTGGATCAGGGTTACACCGGCACTTTTGCACGTAGTTAAATTAAGCGTTGAACAGACTTGGAACTAAACAGCACAGCGCATTTTTACGAAAGCATATTTTTTCTCCAATTTAAATTACTCGACAAGCTGTTATCCTTGGAAAGGTTAACGAGTGATCGCAATTTTTTTATTTACTGGTAGACTTTTAAATCCTAAATAAAGAGTAGAAGCCGATGATAATAATACCGACGAAGGTCGGCAACAGGGTCGTCGATAAACAAAGTTTTTTTTTCTGATCCTCACTTAATAATTTTTTGACGTAACATAAAGATGAAGATGAGAAAATAAATGCTAGACGCCTACCAAGAAAACCGGTGACGAGAACAAAAATAATAAAAACTGGTTTATTAAAATTATTTTGGGACTCCAGGATGTAACAGCGCAAAAATTATCAAAATTAAATTAACAATGAATTAAATTCAAGACACTGAGAAAAATATATTTCTCAACGCGGCTTCAAAATTGAATTTTGCATGTTACTGTCGTTGTCCTGGTGCAAATTTTATGTGGTAAAATTACTGTTTCGTAAAATGGTAAAAGATTAAACAAACCTTTATTAAGTGAAGATCAGAAGTAAACCTTGTATATCGACGACCATGTTGCCGACACTCGATTGCAGTCCACCGATCAATTTATCTATTTTGTTGGTAGAGTTTTAGTTTAAATGTCTACATCACTATGAGCAAAATAAAATTTCTGCAGCGCTTTGGTTAAAAATGGAGTGATTCGTAAAATTCAACTGATGACGATACAACTACGTGCTAAACTTGCGAATTGGATTATCAGTTGTTACCTTAACATTTCTGTTGTCGCTATTTGGTTGGTGCTTTCTATCTATATCCGCCATCTTCTTTCGGGATGTATCTTCCAAATCATCCTTCCGAATCATTGGACATGTCGTTTTTCTAAAAGTAAGCCACATTCTATTGTCAAATGGATTCGAAATAATATCAGCAAATTTTGTCTCGTGTCTGGTGGCAGTAGTCGGTGCGCAGCTCTGGGATTCACAGTACAAAAAAACCGTTGCTCCGTGACGTCTATTAGTGCATGTTTTTGGTAGCTGATCTGTCTATGCTGGTGCTGCTCGGACGATAAAAGCGCCGAATGATTATGGTCGTAAAATTCGCCTTGGACGATTATATACCTTGGGTGCGTCTGCGTCCGATTATTTGTCTGCAAAAGTTGCGAGTTTTTCAGTTTTTGCTATTTGTTTCTGCTCACGCTAGATCAGTGAAGTCTGAATTGTACAGTCAGAATCAGAAATGAGCAAAAGGGGTTTCACTGCAGACCACCGAAATTAATTTGTCAAATTTGAAGTCGTCAGCTAGAAATTTTTTATATTTATTTATCTTTTATGTTACAGACTGCCATTTCACAAAAGTAAATAATAAAAACGGCACCGTCATCGAGAAACATACACAAAGCGAATTTACAACTTTTAAAATGAGCTGACAGATCATGTCGTAATCTAGTAATTTTTTATTTAATGAGTTAGGTTTCACAAAAATAACAATAGGTTATTTTTAGAAACAACTGAATTGTTCATTTCGTAAAAATTCCGTTCTTATTTTGGCTTCAATCTAGAGAAAGAATTCTTCGCCACTCAAGTTGCCTTCCCTGCATTGCACATCACAAAGCTCCCCCTGAATCAGTTTTCCCCGCAACACAAACCACGGTGCATACGTTCAATGTGTGCTCTTTAAATTAAATGATTTCCAACTATTTAACGATATAAATAACTGGTTGAAATAATGTCATATGATATAAATAACTGGTTGAAATAATGTCATATGATATAAATAACTGGTTGAAATAATGTGCTCTTTAGTCTGTAGTTTAGCACTAGATGGCGCTTGTTTCGTAATTCGGCAGATGGCCGCAGGTTGCCATTGTAGTCGTTAGAGGAGCCTTGGGGCCGTGAAATGAGCGATAATATTTAGTTATACTTAACGAAATACAAAACGAAAGTAGTTTTTATTGCAAGGGGTAATCTGATTTTTTTGGAACGCCACCAGAGGGATTGTACCACTGCGTTGTGACAATTTTATTGCGAAAAGTGTGGCGATCGCTGTTTCACGTCCCGGTGACGCTGAGGGAAAATTGCCGAGTGTCTGGTGGCGAATTCCGCGCCTCCAGCAAAAACAAAGCATTGTTTTTGTTCCCAGACGCCAGAAATGAGCCCTCGTACAGTGTATATATACCACCGGTAGTAGTACAATATCGCTTTAGCCTCGCTCTAGAAACTGCAGAAGTCCTTTATTTTGGAAAGTGGGGCGGAGCGGATTTCTGAAACGTTGCTTCACACACGAGGCGCAATTTTTTCTTGTTTCTGCTCGCGAGATATATATCTATATACATTATTTTATTTTCTCTTCCAGGTAAAATATCCTTCTGTTGCATGTGCTTTCATTTCAAGCCGGCGCCCCCATTTTTATGGTCGTGGTCCTGGTACCACGTCACCCAATTTCGTGGCATTGATTTTTCCTCGATGACGCTACTGAACCATGCTGTAAAAATAGGACGTGGGAATGCGTAGGATAGGTGGTCTTTAATTGAGTGACTCAACGTCTTCAGGTGGTCATACATACATACAGGTTAGCCTTCAATTAAGAATGTCGGATACTTTCGATAATGACCACCTGATTGCAGGTACGAGCTTTGGTGCGATTCGACAATACTGAATGCGAATAAGGGGGAGGAGAATTATTCCTCTTGAGTTCTCCTCTTACTCGTGTCAGCTTTTAATTTCGAGACGAGACCGAGATTTTCTAAATTCTGTCGTTTGTATTGTCTTGATGTTTCCAAATATCTTGTTCATAATTTTGGGAAAGTGGAAACGGGACTTCTGAAGATAATGCGATCAGGATTTTTTCGGCAGCTACAGGAAATAAAATCCTCAGGCCGAATTCCGTCGACTTACATATTTCCGTAGGCCCACATGAATGAAGCAAAAGACATACCACGAGGGCCTACCGAAAAGTTCCAAAAATGTCGCAATTATTCGAATACGATGTTCTTGCCTTTCTTGCATAGTTGATTGTTCAGAGACAATTGTGAGCACACAACAAAAAGGAATTGTACTTTTGTACAGTTAATAAATGTATGATTTAAGAATTAATTCAACTCAGACAGAATAAAAGTTAATAGCATTGTTACACATGTAAGTGCGACTGGCTTCAGTGTGCTTGGGTAGGGCTGCGTTGTCTAGCGAATGTCATTTGGCCATGTGAACAAACTCGAGTACAATTTACCAGAAGCCATCATCATTATTTATTATCGATTCTGATCGTATCTTTCACTGGTTGAAATATATCTCTGGGTTTTACGTCTTAACGATAAACTCGCCTTTCAATCGACAAAATATGAAGTTTCGCACAAAGAATAGGAGAAATGTAAAAATTGGGGGTTGTGCAATTCGAATTGTGGGGTTCCAGTTAAAAATTATCCATGTGAATAACAAGATTCGGTCATCCGATTATACATTTGTAGCATGAATGACACCACCACTATTGACGTCTGAATCCAATCCAGAATTTATTTCTGTTCCTTCTGTACTTTTTGTGTGTTAATAATATGGCGAGGTTGCTAAGTTGGATTTCGGTCCATGTATCGAAACTGACAATAAGAGGGAGTTGTATTTATGTAACATGTTGCTTGTTGTTGAAACTCTGGATAGCAACGCCAGTACTATAGACGCATTGTTGCCGATCCATTTTTTATTTCTTCTTATTTTCTATCGGATTGTCGTGGAGAGTGGTCTGATCCGTCACGCATCTTTTTAGTGCAAGAACTGCGTTGTGGATATCTTACTACGACCCTCGGTCTAGAGAAGCGAATTCGAAAGATTTATAGTGACAACACAGGATGGATTAAAGACAAACTGAGTGGCAGATTTCAAAAATTGTTTATTTGAGAGTTGAAGAAAATAAATATGTGTCAGGAAAAACTTAAAGAATCTCTGCGCAAGTCAGAGATCCTGTGATCGTAACCCTGAAACTTCAAGATTAGATTTTCCGAATTTAGTTTGTTAATCCAGTGAATGACAACATAATTTCCGTACACCTAACAAATAACATAAAATCGTCCTGGTCAACTCCTAGCACTTACCAGTTTCTTGTTGCCGGCCATTGTTGCCAAACTGCCCTTAGGTTGGCGTCTCATTGAGTCTTATCTGTTCCCTACGCTTGATGTCGCCGGTCTCAGGCGTTTTAGCCAGACGAAAGGGTGGAGCTGACCGTCTACCCTTATTTTTACTTTTTGACCCGATCCCGTCCATCGTACCTGACATTTCGACGCGACTATACATTTCCATATCTCCTCCCATCAAATTGGAGCGGCGCGGGCAAAACGAACACGAGACAAATAACGGGTGGGAAGAGAGAAACGGAGAACTAAAATATTGGAGTAATATTGGAGTGGAGTTCCATGTATAGGCCTAGCCAACTGGTACAAAAATGGATGACGGTGGTCGGTATACAGTAGAGGGGATCTAACTATACCTGTACATATTGCGCGGCTGCCTATAGGTTGGTTCAGTCACAATATGATGACTTGTTAGATTCCTCCCTCCTCCCTCGAATATTTCTGAGGAGCAAATAGGTACTCATCCATTGCCACATTTGAAATAATATTAAGTACAGTTTGTTAAACAAATAAAATATTAACACATTCCAATACGTATAAGTTTTTTTCTTAATTGACAAACCTTAAGATACAGGAGAACGTTCAACCTGGTATATCAACAGAAACGTCTTTCAACACAAGGTTAACGTTTTATAAATTATTTCTAAACTAGATAAATTTACTGGATTTGCTGGAAAGTTCTCGTCATGTCAGTTGAATGTTTTTTTAATTTATGTTTTAGTTTTTTTAAAGGCATTATAATATAAATATGTAATTAGTTTAAAACACAAAAACATTTTATTCCGAATTTGTTCCAAATTTGTTAATAGCTGTCTCGGGTATTAAACGATTTACAATTAGAAAATATGGAAATATGACTGGCAGCATTGGTAACACGTGAGAGCAACAGCGCCATTTTGGAAAAGTGTAGACGCCATATTTTAATTTTCTGGTGAAGCGTTGTTTTGTTTAAAAAAATGGCTGATTTATCGAGAAATACACAGAATTTATATCTGGAATTACAAATTTGAGGAACTCACTACAGCTCAAATTTTATTCAACTTGGTCAAACCGTTCGTAAATAAACTGATTGAAACTGAGGATTATAATATAGACTATGCTGTGTTACAAGTGGGGGACTTTTAGAAAAACTGTGAATTTAAAACATGCAATTTTCTCGTTCTGACGTTCACATTGTGAATCATTGACCCTAGTGAAACGGTCCATGTGAATTGAGATCACTGTTTCCAAACGATTTTGTTCTCCATTTTGCTCGCGCTTCGATCGAATACATTCCGAGAATCATTCGATTTCGACAGCTGAAAAGTAAAAAATATATATATATATATATATATAAAAGAATGAACAAGGTGGAGGGGGAAAATGCAATAGAATGAAATTGATCGGATTACTTGTAGACGATATTATTGGCTAAAAAGCTTTATTTTTGAAGTCCCGGTAGGAATTTCGAACGTCGTTTCGTCGATGAATCATGTGTGTGTGCTGTCGCTGTAGCTCCATTTTCGGGGATGGCAATGCGAGCTGCGACAGTGTTGGGGCTTTTCGACGGCCATTTTTATTGTCGAACTAACGATGGTATTTGCATGCACTTCGACGCCTATTTTTTCTTTCTTCTTTCAGTCCGACCTGGAGCCGTAAATCAATTTGTGCGACGTTGTCCTACGGCAAGTCGGTGGTGTGGATGTGGCATATTCACTGCAACACCGACTGACGAATTCTTTAAGTCAATTTTGTCGAGAGGAGGATCTTGATTTAGATTTTGGTGTAAAGAAAAAATATTTATATTCCAAAATGAGAAATTATTTTGGCGAGCTCAACGAAGAACTAAATGAAAATGGAACAAGGTGCTTCATAAATAATAAAAATAATTATTGACGTCATCATTTAGAAAGCTTTCTTATGGCATTCTAGAGAACAGCACGCTTCGCTCGGCGACAGCACTGTCACAACAGCAAAAAATTTTTTTGAAAAGATAGTTGATATTTAAAAGATTTAAAATTGTAGTTGTATATTCGTCAAGCGCTTTAACGCCATGGCAATGACGCCGCAACACGTCATTTAAAAAAATAGGATTCCTAAATATCTTATCTCTTCATCGAAAATGTATTTTCTCCCTATTATTGTGAATTATAATACTCTGATGTATTAATCGAATAATAATTAGCAATTCGAAATCTAGTGTGGAAAATGTCGCTGGCATTTTCCACACTCATTTTCCACTCAAAATCGAGCCCTCAAATAATTTTCACTAAACTACAAAATGTCGGTACTATCTATAGCTGAAATTTTAATCAATTTCGTTAAGCCGTCTAGAAGTAAAAGACAAAGCAGACAGCTTAAAAAAGGATAATCTTAAAAATATGATAAACCTTCAGAATTATAATATATATTCAAAAAATATTTTAAATTTATCGTGAGCATCCTGTATTTTGAATTTCTAATAAACCTTCAGAATTACAATATATATTCAAAAAATATTTTAGGTAATAAACCTCTGCTTCGGCTTATTTTGAAAACAGATAAAACTTGAATTCCGACGGCGGCGAATTTAAAGACTCCGTGTTTTGGAGTGTAATTCAATTGGTTGCGACATATCTCTTCAAATGTCTGACAGTATATTGCCCCACCCCCCATTAGTTGACTACGCCAGCCTTTATCGAGCTTTCCACGAAAGTATAAAACGCTATTAACGTTCGCAAGGTTGAAATAAATACTGGGTCGGGCAAAGGAAGATATATAAGTGCACCTGTAGAACTATAACTTTAGACCACCAAGCGCACCAGCTTCACCGATATGTGTTTTAAATGAGAACACCTGCAATTTACTAGGATTAATTTAATTTATAAATTTGTTGAGCCATTTGTGTGCTTATTTGTTGTTGCACAAGATATCGTGATGAAATTGTTATTGCTTGAAGTAATTTGTTGACTTTCTTTTGTCTTCATTTTTCAGGTAAGACCAGAATTTTCAGTTACGAAATGGCAGTGCCTGGGTCAATGAAAACTAGTAAGGTAAACTATATTATGATTGGTTCATGTAACGTTATTAAGTGTGATGAATGATAAAATGTCAAAACACCATTCGTGTTCGTTTGTTATAACATTTTTGGCTAGCGACTGGCGGGGAAACATTTTCGATGACTATAATTAGTGTTTGAGTTGTTGAAAGCTAGTAGGAAGCCATTAGTTTGCATATTCTGTTTTTAATCACCATCTTGAAACTATACTTAGTCGCCAATAAGGTAATTATTATTGCTGAAGCATGCCACCTCGTTGACCGTATCAATTTGTCAATAGCGTCTGGCGTCTTGAGAACGAATGCGGATCTTTAGACCACCAAGCACTATATATTTAACATGAACTACGCTCCCGAAACACTAAGACATGTGTACTATCCTTTCAAGTTGCAATCCAGTGTATTGTTAGATTCTCTCGTTACGATTATTGCCTATATGCAAAAATCGTGAAAAATGGATACGCGGATTATTATGAGACAAAAGATGACAGTGCTTCCAAAATTCTTGGAACTCGGTCGGCAGGTGTTGATTTTTCCACTGAATATCTTATCCAGTGGAAAAATCTTTTCCTCGAAGATCCACTCACTTTTAGAGTACTGAATAGATGAGAGTCACATGCTCTTCACTGATGAGGAGCATGTGATCGACAACCGGAGAACAGAAAGCACACTTTATCTTGACGATGGACATTGTATATGTGTTGGCCATTGAAGGTGTTCTGCTTCGAATTAACGTCTTAAGCTCTTTGAGTGTCTGATTCCAGGAAGCACTCGTAATATTAATCGCTGGTTTAAGAACCGTCAAGTGTGATCCGAGTTCAACCAAACTTTGAAGTAAACTTTATTTTTCAATTTGAAACCTTATGTGCGGAGGTTTTAATCTAGCATCAGCGGTTGCACAATTTGGACAGACAATGAACGATTCGAGAAAGAGTCTTCTATTTCCCGATTCTTTTAAGAAAACATTGTAAGACCAACGCTTTACTTTTATTTTTTAGAATGTGATCAAAAGAACAATTTGTGGTATCATGACAAACCTTAGTCGTTGGGGTTCTTAGTTATTTATTGATCGTTTCTCGCTGGCAAAAGCACGACGTGTGGTGACATTGACAACTTCTTAAGATGAAGTGTCACCACGAAAGTCGCCTTCAGCTCAATTTAACCACCTTCCCCTCCTTTTCTAGCTCCATCCCCGCAACATGGTGGAACATTTATTTTTCCCCCTCAATTCATTAGACATTATTAATGATCAATTCAGGCCGCCACATTGCGGAAAAACATTACCCTAAACGGGCATTGATTTGCTGCTGGCGTCTCAATTTTAAACGTGAATTATTGGACCCAGTCACCACACTACAGTCTTCCCCCCTTCCCCCTCATCCAGTGTCTGCGCATGCAAAACGGTTAACGCCAAAATAAACAGAGGGAAGTTGTAGTCGGGAGTGGGGGAGGGTGAGTTGAAAGGAAAAATTATTGTCATTGCCGGCTGCCTCAAGGAGATTGTGTAAACGAAAAGTAATAGAAAATGCGCTATCTCTATGGCCATTTCGGTTAACCAAGCTGAAAAGTGTGTTTGCTGTTCGCGAAGTATAAATGTCACCATAGATGACTGCATTTGTTGAGTAAGGCCCCATTTACACGATACAACTTTTCGTGTAGTGCTTCCCCATGGATATTATTGTTGTGAATTAATACGATAGAGAATTTCGGCTCACCGAAACAAAGTGAAGCTATCAGGATGGAGAGAAACCGTTAAATTGCAGTTCTTGGAATTCTTGAACTGGAAATTTAATCTGGATTGCAGAGAAATCTCTACTGAAGAACAATGTCCATCTTTGATAATAATCAAGTGTTTATGAGCACGCAAATA
>JAQGBY010003348.1:0-19563 GCA_034698785.1 Mycogona germanica
TGAACCGAGAGAAGAACACTCCAAACGTCGTTCCTTGTCGAGATGAACCGAGAGAAGAATACCTCAAACGTCGTTCCTTGTCGAAATGAGCCGATTTGACCAAATTGTCAAACCATTCCGCTTCGTCGATCAAATTCTCAATTCTAAGAACTTTGTCTCTATCTTCGCGTAGATTGTGTAGCCCGAGTCGCTTCGATGAATTTATTAGATTTATATCTAGTCGCATTTTTTAAATTGACATGAAATTTCAAGAATCAGTTTATCCAATCTTTTTTATAGAAGGAAAGTTCATCTTGATTCTTTTTCATTCAGGAAATCATTTTAAAAGTAGTTCGTATGATTCAATCAAGTCTACCTCGTTAAAATAGATAATCCGATTTTCTACATAGTTATCTCACTCGATCAATTACCAGCAATATGAACAGAGGAAAATTGCTAGACCAGCTTGGTCTACTGGTCGGGAAGAAGTGACGCAGAGTCTTGATCGGAATTCTCCGACCAAGACTCTCGTCTTGACCTCCAGCGCCACCCCTACTCCCCATTGGGTATTGTCAGGGTGCGCTCTCATTGGTCGGGAAAAGGGAAGGAGATGAATGGAATAGATTCCAAATCCCATTGGCAATCTATGGCTTACATGCTTATTTTATTTTTTATTTTTATAACATGCAGGAGGATTTTGTGTAGCGGTTGAGATTTTTATTTTTGTCATTTGATCTATTGCGATTAGGACATTTATTTTTCGAATTTTGTTTAAGTCGATCAGCGATATATACCGGTACGTATTTTTTATATCATATTGTAGAATAAGAAATTTTTTAATGCTCTTATCTGCTGCCACCCTGTATGCCTGTACCAGTCCTATTTAGCATCACTCTGGAAATCTGCACCCAACTCATACATCATTCCCGATAAGAAAAGGCAGCAGAGCGCTGTACACGCATACGAACAAGGACACCCGTAATGTAATGTACGCAGTTATTTATTATTCTAAGCAAATACACTGAATACCCTGATTTAATAATGCAGCAGACGAAATGATTTAATATATTGTTGATCGCTTACATGCAAAATAACAATAATTACAATCAAGTTATACGTATAAATGTTTAATTCGACTAGTTCAAACTCAAGTAGATGCCGATGCGAATCTGAGATAGGATCGTTACATTAGCTTGAATCGTCGATGTTTCATTTGAATAGTCGATGTCGAATTAGTTTTTCAAATATTTACAGCGCGTATTTATTTAAGTGTTCGAACAACATGCGAAACATAAAATACACAACACAATGACGAACGCTAAAGAAATACGATAGTATATTTCAACAAAAATACAATATTTATTTTCCTGATTAAGCCATCATTTTCTCAAGCAATTTTGCCTTACTGATGATATGTGTGTAACTTCCTCAGACTCCTGGTTAAATGGTGCAATATATCATTAAAAACCTTAATATTTCGTTAATATTATTAATACATATACATTATATTTTTATTAATACTCTGTATAACATCAAAATAAGTATCTATGTATAAGATTTAATCTGTAATTCTGGCCATTTGAAGGGATGGGAGGGGGAATTGAAAATGTTATATTCCAAATATTACATGGAATTAAACATAATTGTGAAAACATAACAGTGAAAACATATTATCGTCACAAAATTGATGGTTTCAAAATGTAAAAATGAAGTTATTCGTAACACGGGAATTCAAAAAACACCGTTTGAAGTACAATATGTTGTACCCTTAATTTGAGGAGTATATTTTTGGAATTAGTTAAGTAAATAAATTAAGTAACAAGGTTACTCTTATCAGAGTTAAGCCACTTTTGTTGGGGTCTCAAAACTGGTTGTGGCAGGGTCATCCCTGCACAATGTTTCGCTAAATTTGAGAAAATTCAAATTCGAGTGTTGGGGAAAAACAATTTCGTTCCGCCCGACAGGTCCTCCAATTTGGTTAGCCGCTTCGGGCCACCGATTGCGACGTCTACCCCTCAATTCTATCTCTTTGGCACGACCTATCTCGCCAGTCCCCTGCGTTGAGAAACATTTGCCACCAGGACGCAGCGACGTCGACGTGATTTCTCTCGGGCGAACAGAGACGTCATTGTGAATTCATCTCCGCCCGTTTTCAGTTAACCTTTAAGCGCGCACTAGGCCTCGCGAGAAATGCCACGCTCGCCGCATGCATCCAGCGATGGCATTGCCGACCAACGATCAACATTACTCTAGAACCCAAAATGTGTCTAACCACCAACCGCCCACTAACCAATTGTAATCAGAAATTATCGATTCGTCAGCATTGTCTAGGTTAGATCGCGTTTAAAAAATTTGAATCGATCGCGACAGACACCTTTAAAAAGTGTCCTCCAGCAGACTAATGTTAATGATATCATTCCCGCAATATATTTATGTTTTTATATTATCCGCGAAGATGAATTCAATTTTGGAATGTCTCGTAACTATTCTGGATAACACGATTCATCGTCTGTTGACTACCAGACTTTGATTCAAGACGCGATTAACTTAATAGCCCAGTTACACGGTGAGCATGCTTCAGGTTACTTGAGAAGTATCAATAGAGCTTGAAATTGGGGCAAAATTCCCTTTGAGATCGAGTACACCTTCGAGTACCACATTCAGAGCAACACACTTGAAATTTTTTAGAACAAGTGAGCGCCAAGAAATTAATTGTCGAAGCACGGACGACTCGATTCTGTCCAATGTCTAATCGCACGCTGCTCACATGCTTGACCAATGTAATTAAGATACACAGTAAACTTTCTTTTTTGAATGATGACACCTGGAGAAACCAGCTGGGGACACTTAAAATCTCTTTGATAAAATTTGAGGTCATCAATCTTGAATAATCGGTATCCCTCTGCTAAATGATTACGCCAGGCGATGACTACAGAACACCAAATAAATAAATAATTTGTTAAAGAGGTCCACCAGAGCGATGCTCGCCCTAAGATCCCGCCAGGAGGCAACCCTGTAATTTTGCCTAACCCAGTTTTTGTATAAGCTATTAATACATAGGTATAGATCATTAACATGTATCTGATATCGTACAGATACGGGGGTCACGGCTATACACTGGATCGAATTAAATGAACGAGAAGAAGCAAGTCCTCTATGTTCCTTGGCACCGGCACATTTCGGACACAGGAATTCGATCGATGACAGCCGGTCTCTAGGTCTTGTAATTCGGTGGCTGCGACTGTGCCGCGCGATCGTCGGCGGCCATTTAACCCGTGGACACGCTTGGGCTCCGACTCCGCCAAGATTGTTGTTATTCTAATAAAGAGCTTCCTTTTCACTCTTGGCGTTCGACTCTCTCTCTCTCGCTCTCTTTCTCGCTCTCTGACGCATGCTCGATGAGTTCGCCATTCGTGGTTAAATAAGTCGAGTAGGGACTACTACTATGACGACAACTCGCTGCAAAGACAAACTTTACACTCGGTCCGTGTCACCACTTCATGTCGGGATCAAGTTTTTTCGCCCCTGTCAACCGTGCAGCCTTTTGACACAGTCATCAAAGCAGCGCAACCATCCGTGACGTTCAGTCTGGAAAGTTCTCATTCTTATCATTTTCAAAACACTAACATGTGTCCATACAAATTCATCTGGTCTTGCGCTTAAATACAAAATATCCGCCAAACTATAACCTCTAAAAATGAATTCCTATCCAGCATATATGGTTTCGAAATACCTTGCCCATTTCCTATAACCTCAGTTAAGGCCACATTCGAAGCGTCCCGCAATTCAATGAAATATTTCATTTCATTATTGTTGAATGACTAGATATTTCTCTCCTGTTTAAGGGGCCTCATAATAATAACATGTTTGATTGTCCAAGTATGGAGAATTTGTAGATCTCAAGAGAAATATACTGGACACAATGCTATTGGCCGGCAACAAGATTATCATTTTCAAAAGCATGCTTGGGATTTTATTTTTCAAAAATACTAAAACTCTAAAGAGAAATCCTAAGATCGCAAATGACGTCCTCAGAAGTTTTGTAATCATATGCAGCATTTCATCAACTTGTTATTTCAATAAGAAGGTGGTTTCCTGTAATACGTAAAGTGCAGTAATAGACCACAAGTTTTATTAATAATCTTGTTGTCGCCTCATAGATGTGTGCCCAGCAATCTATATTATTATTATTATTTCTCTTGTGATATTTGTTTGTTCGCAAAATTATTATTTAACACCTCGTTGTCGTGTATTTAAAAAATAAATTAGAATAGGATTTACTTTTCTTGACTGGGTTTGGTTTTAACCTTTTGTCATGGCCGCTATGAGCAAAGAGAGTTATGCGGGCTCCGTGACACCCACACGGGGCATTCTCTCACTCAGTGGCGGCAAGTGATCGGTTTTTCGGTGAGGCCTGCGAAGTTCTCGTGAATAGACAAGGACGAAACCAAATAATATACGTAATTTAGAAAAGGAAAATCAGAGTCTATTTATTAAATTATAAACAAAAAAGACAATGTGCATCTCTAATAGAAACAATCCGATTTAACGCAATTCAACTTATAAAAAAATTGAGATGACTTACATGGGGGCTCAATTCCCCCTTCCCTAAAGAGGGCGACCTGACAATTTTGCCTAACATAGGCTGCCTAGCAAGGGGATCGATAAAGTGGACTGATATCGGTACAGGCACGGATCACGTTTTATTTCCATTTCGAAAGAAGGCGTGGGAAGGAATATGCGAAAAATTCCGAAGGTTTCGGCCGGAATCGATACCGCGACACAGGCATAGTAAGCAATCACATTAGCCATTGCGCCACACGACACCTGTCAATTCAGCATTTAGCATTTCCTTTTTCAAGGTGAATATTCAGTTTGTGGAAACATCTTATTAAAATTATTTATAAGATTAATAAGATAGTTTTTTTAAAGCATAAAGGTGGTTCGAACGACAACTGCTCTAATCGATGAACTTCTGACATTTTGGAGGCGATGCTTCAAGCTTATGTCTCCGCGTTTCATTCACCCCACCTTCATTTTTTGGTGAGGGCCGGCCTCCCTGATCTCGTGGGGGTGCAGCCGCCCGCTACGGTTATCACCAGCCCGGCCTCGCTCGCACTCTGAATGCGGGCTCCATGAAATTTGAATAATTCGGTTTTGCCGTTCGACGGTGACTGCGTGCGGCGCCAAGGCCGCGCTCCACCCGCGACGGCCGTCTTAACAGCCGCGCGCCAACCGCACCAACGTCTAAACTGCGAATCGGCACGCGACAACCCGTGGAGGATTTTCTCTCTCGCTCTTCGATGTTGACGCGGGGTTTCTGCCGACCGCTCGAAGGTCTCCTCTAATAGTGGCGGTGCAATCGAGACGCCACGCAGATCTGTACTGACCTGAGATTCTAGACCTCCATGAAGTATGGACTCACTTTACCAACTAGCATTTCACTTTATACAGCTGTGGACCATAACATTATTCTATGATATGTTTTTCACCTAAAATGGGTACTCCTTAAAAGTTTCTTGATAGAACCATAAAGATCTTGAAACATGGAATGTTAAGACATACCCGAACCTTTATTAAGGATTTCTGGTTGAAGTAAGAGGGACGATTGAGGTCTTGTGCGATTGAGAGCTTGCCCTATGAACTAGACAACCCCCTAGTAGGAAGTAAATCTCATCTTGCAGGACAAAACTGTATTATCTAGAACTTCGAGTGCGCTGAGAGAGTGCCTATTTTTAATTTTAAATTTATTCAATATTATTTTCTGTAGTTTCCCAACGCGCTCCAAATTAATTTCTGATTCAACTGTGAGCGTTAACTTCAGTACAGATCTGCGTGCGGGCACCCTGAGCATTCAAAGTGAGGCATAAGTAAAGCGGTCTCACAGTATCGTGTACACCAAATGGGATTATTATTTATCGTCAGTCGATATTGGCGTTTAGATCGAGGTCTTCTGAATAAGGTCGTCTGTGGCCTTGATTTTGCGTCGCATGACCTAAAATAATGGGTAACATAATGCTCAGTTTTAGTGGCTTCCAGCGAGGATCAAATGCGCGTCTATGGTGCACTTTGAAAAAAGGTATTCAGTTGATTGCATCCTTTCTGCCGCCAATGGGGTTAGCTTAATGCTCGAGCTCTATGCGTTTAATGAAGCGGGTGACGTATGTGTTTGTGTGGGAAGACATACATGTACACTGAATGCGATCTGAAAATACATACTGGTCTCCAGTGTTGTGTCTGCATTACAAACTTTTGACCAACTGTTGATGATCTGTTGATGCCTCCTTAATCTTACCATGAAAACCATGAGACCATGAAAAGAATCTTAAAATATTAGCATAAAGCATAAGATTCTAGACCAAAGAACCAAAGACTACAGACTCTGTAGTCCACGGTTTCTATTCCGAATTTGTTCTCTTATGTCAAAAAAATTAGTTCAAGTTCAATGTGTGTTCCAATCTATGTGTCTATCATATGTGTAAATAATTTCAAGAATTCTGAATTTTTTTTTAATGTTACCATGATGTCAAAATTCTTGGCTACCTCTACAGCTGTAATTATAATATCAGATTAGACAATTACAGCTGTAGAGGTAGCCAAGAATTTTGATATCATGGTAGCATTAAAAAAAATTCACAATTCCTGAAATTATTTCTTATCGAGCAAAAAGAAATTGATTTAAAAAAAACAATTCATGCCTAAACGTAAGCGATCTAATTATTTCATTAATGCTATTGTTTTTCTATCAGTAATATTACTTTTCGTTAAATTAAATTATATTAATTTAACAAATTTAAATTTCCTAAATTAGCTCAAGCATCATAGTGTAACGAGAGATTTTTGAATCATTTTTCGATGAGTTTGAACGACAGATCGGCAGACGGCGCTGGTGGTAAAGACTTGATTAACACTCAGGTGCTTAACGATTTCGAATGTGTTGCAGAAGTTGCGTTGTACTTTTAAGAGCATTCAGGCAATTGACATGAACTTGAAGATAGCGCCTGCGATCTCGAAAACCCGCTTTCCCAAAATTTCAATGATAATTGAAATCTCTCAAGCATATTCAAGAGGTCACCAATATGACAAGGTCTTAACTAGCAGTTAAATATCAGTCACGTTATCGGACCGAAAAGCAACGACCTCTTTAGCATACTTTTCCCCGCTCATTCTATCAAATTCGAGCATGGCGTTTCATGTCTAAAAATATACTAGTACCCCACATTATGTTTGAAAATACATGTACTCGGGGGCAACTATATAGTGTGTTGTTATTTTAAAAGAAACACAACAACAACACCCTGTACAGTTGGCTAACAGCACTGCAGAGAACAAGTCGCGCGACGAAACGTGGCAACGCCGTTCTACAATGTACACAGAAGCGTAACGATCGCGATAACGTGTGTAGGCGCAGATGTTCAAAAATAATGTATTAATCCTTAAGAGCTAAAATAAATAGCCCCGACGTGAAGGAGGACTGGCGTTCGCCGCCAATGCCGGCACACAACGCCGTATGCCCCCCTGCGGGGGTGCACACAGTACAGTACATACTTACTTGTACATGGATTCATGTATAGACGTGCCGCCAGTCACGTATACTGTATAGGGCTCGAGCTCGTTCTCCACCATTTTTGTGGGCGCCTTCCTCAGCGTGACGGACCGTGAACACAAAATGCGCTCTGCTGTGTGCTCCGCTAACCCCCTTGTGGGAATGATGACGGAGAATTGCAGTAGGAGCACGGCTTTATCACTGAAAGAAGAGGCGTCTCAAACTGTTTGCTGTCTTGCGTTATGAAGAAATCGCAATTTTTAATAGAAGAGACGTGTTCATTTCGGGCAAAGTCTTTGACATCTTACAAAAGATTTTTCACTTGATTCAATTATTATAAATTTTCCTAAAAATGTTTTACATTAAAATGTTTCGTAGCTCTTAAATGTTTGACTTGATTACTATAAAAAATATCTAAAAATTGGAGTTGTCTCCTTGAAAAATAATAATTTTTACGTCTGCTTGCGCAATTTGTCTTTGCTTTAACAAACAATAAGTGAGACAACAATAATCAATAAAAATAGATATAATAATGAATAAAAAATAAATACATTCAGCTCAGTTTTTTTTAATATAATGACTAAATAATATTTAAATTATAATTTTGTAAGCATTTACGTGCGTATTTTCATTAAATTAATAAAACCTTTATTTTCTTTTAAAAGTCGAAATTTGGGATAATTATTATTTCTCTTCACTGCAGTCACTACACTTTAAGATTTTCTGTGTACCTCTTGGTGCTTAGTCACTATGCGAGGAGTACTCTTTCACCAGTACCCCGGGAACGAATGATTTTTTCACTTCAGCGTTAAAGTTTATTGTCAAAAATAAGAAAGTGCAATAAACTCTCACATTGAAATTTCAATAATCGAGAGCCCGCGCCGGGAATCGAAACCGGGACCGCCGAGCCAGTCAGTCGAAATACCGACTGGGATTCGACGAGTCTTTCAGAAATTGACACTTGATTTCTCTGCTGAATCCTGCGAGCAACTCTTCGTATAAATGAAGAGCTGCTGCCCCCGAGTGCATGCAAACACAGATTTCTTGGACGCTTTGCAGGAAAGCTAACTACGAGTTGCTTTTGTCTCCGTCATGCGTAGTCAGACCTGTTCGCAGTTAAGACGTGATGCCGAAACACGTATTCAAGTAGTTTCGTTAACATCCTGGCATAAAGTATGTACTCGTGAAGAAAAAAACACACAAAATTGAATTTTTTTCTCGCTTTATTGAAATGATTAGATTTGCCAGCTACCATGTTAGTTTTTCCAAACAAGTCGTTCACCCCAAGTTTAGGTAATTGTAGTTAGTACACTGGCACTTTATAAATAAATAGTTTGGTTTCAAATATACTATTTTTCAATAAATCATGTTGAAACTCAAAAATATTATAATGAGTTTTCTGAAGAAGAAAAAGATTCAGTAACGTGAAAACACCTCCTCCGTTATTGGAAGGAACTTTGAAATAAATAGACCTAGAATTTTATAATATTGAAACAGTCACCAAAATAAATCAAAGTTTTAGGATCAGCAGCAGCAGCGGCGGCGGCAATTGCAGTATCGGCTCATAAATAGAGAAGGGGCTGTTTTTACACTATTCTCGGAAACACTCGATCCGCACACACACATACGCACATAACTATTTTATGGCATATTTTATGTCCGCGCAGTTAATTTACGTTTATCTGGCTCCCCAACATTTTTAGTGAGCAAAACCCGCTTTCTTGGCCGTATAAAAAAAAGAGAAAAGATGGTGAGGCGAGGAGCGACAACGGGGACTCCGGTCCACAGACACACACAATGGTCCACGCTCGACGTTCCCTCATCGGTAACAATGGCCATTAGGACAATGGCCATTGTTGATGCTCGCTCCAGATAGATGGGCCGCGTCAGAGCGTTGTTGAGCAACGTCGGTTGACAGGGTCATCGATATTGAAAGCTGCGCCCTGGACAGCTTGTCCCCTTTCCTTCATATCCGTTTCAACTCCTACACTCTTCCTAAATTAAGAATTCTCAAAGATCTAAACTCGTCCAAGAGTTCAAATTCAGACACCTTATACTTTTTGAGAACTTTATTATCACACGTTCGTTTCCAATCTGGATGCAAGAAACATTGTGTAGTCTTGTTTTTCTTAATGGAACTTCATCAAATGCCAGCATAACATTTTTCATGATTTAAAAAATATATTTTGCTACACGTTTTCTGGCTTTATGTATTTTCTGGTTTTATGTATGTTCATGTTTACAATTCTTTTCCATCGCTAATGAACGACAAAATAGCAATATCATTTTTCCTGCTGTAGATCAATTTATTTTTCTGGCAATTTTAATATTCATTTATTCACACGTCCAGTGATAATTCAATTTTATATGTAGACATTGAGATCTTTACTGATTCAGTCGAGGCTCTGTTCCTGTGGTCAGGATTCTGGGCCGCCGTCCTTGTCAGTCCACGCCACTTGGAGAATACACTGGCGGTTGCCCATAAAGCAGGAGAGCCGACGACCTCCGGAGAAGCGATAAGCACTCCAAACATGATCGTCGTCCAATCTTAACGAAATTAAAAAGAAATTTTATTGTAATTTTTCCATCGGTTGCGTGGAGGACCCAACGGAGACCTGACTGACCCTCCGGCGTTATTCGTCGCCCACCGTTCCCCTGGACACACGGCTGACACTGATGACCCTCACGTTTTTCCATATCGACACATTTCCACCGGTTCCGGTTTGACGGTCCGCCTCCTCTTTTGGATGGAATAGCTCCTCCGTGACACCATCTTTGGTGAGTGCAACGCGTGGACTATTCCGTTCATCTTTTGGCTTTTACATTGAATCACATTTTCAACCGGTTTATGGGTCTAGACGCGTTTTAATGGAAGCCGAATGCGAGCAAAAGTGTTATTTCTTATCTTTCATCAAGTCGTAGATATAGCAGTCTGACTAGATGAATTGTTTTAATACTAATTGACGCACGTCGAGAGACATTTGGCCGAAAACAATTGCGAATTTATCTGCAAACTGCAATTTTACTGTCACCATAACTTTAAAATTCACATCCGCTAGAAATTGTTACTTCTTAAACCAATGTTGTAGTTTTCAACTCCTATATGCACTCCTATGCACGTAATTAAAAACTATTCATAAAATGTCGTAATGTACAAAATATATGTAACCAATTTTATTTACCACTGATTTTCGAAGTAGCAATTTATTCGTGGTGCCTATAACTATGATGTGAATGCCGAATATCAAATTAATCTTAAAATAAGAATTGGGTTTGAATTCACGATACTTTGTGTTTGAATTCCTGATTCAGCATTTTGCATAAATGCTACCAACTTTCAACTTACCAAGTTGAAACGTGTTCGGTGGCTCGAGTAGGAGCAGCATCTCTCTGATCAATCTAGTTTTACCTCGTACAGCTCTTCGCGTTTCAGCAAGCCATTGTCATCGACAAAAATGATCCTGTTTACAGCCTCGGGACAACCTCTACTACCGTACACGAGTACGGTTACATAGGTAACGTGAGTCTATATAGCAGACATTATTTCCTATTTCTTCTGCTTCGTCGGATGCAATTGCAACTGGCGATACCGAAAATGGCAATGCTTTTCCAAGCTCCCGAGGCCAATAGCAGTATCTGGTTTAAATATGAAACCTGGAGGGGGCCTCCCGTTTTCATGCATACAAATATGAAGACCCATATGTATTTTTGGTCTCGCTTTTTCGGTGTATTTGTTTGTTCGAAGCTGCGACAGATATACGTTGTTTCGAAACTAAGATCTAACTCCCCTTAGCCAAATGCATGACAGTCGCTCGTTTAAAACATAGCAAAGTAACTTTCACTATCAAGGATGCAATTTTATTAAAATTCTGAATTTATAATTTGCTTTTTCATCAAGGCTCTTTTTATATTGATAGCATGATTTCTCACGCTCACATTATATCGATAATATTCACAATCATAATTCTACTACAAATTCCACAAAATAGAATATAACCTTTAATTAGTCCTACTTTAAATAAACCGCAGTAAATATATTTTTGTATGTCGGCTTTCGAAACCAAAATATCGCCATGTACTTCTGGGGACTTAATTTGATAGTATGCGCGTACTATGCATGTTCGGGCCACGGCAAATCTCTTTTCTCTCTGTGCTCGTTTCATTTGGAAGCAGCAACCAATAATCCCTTGTCATTTTAATTGCTTTGTCGAAGCCTAATGAGCGCCCTTCGGAAACAATTAATGGAAATTAAAAGAAGATCGTAGGCATGGGGCGGCGGATCACCAGGTAATCCACTTTTCTCTCTGCAGTTCCGATTTTCATCCCCCCACAGTTGTATGTCCCCCCCCCATCCACCCCTCCTTTTCTCCCATCATCCACCTCCACCGCATCCTAAAGCCTCTCTGCCGCAGACATATGTGTCTTGTTGCACTTTCTTTTCTTGGTGAAACCAAGGATGCGCGATAGAATTTTTTGACAGCGCAGATTTACTTCTTTCGAATATTTTTCTTCCTGCTATTCGTTATCGGCCATTACAAGTAGACATTTCAAATGCATCCTCATCCTCCTGCAGACCTCTGATGCACTCTTTTAAAACCAGCTTTCTGGGATGTCCGAACTGAAATTGCTGTTATCTGATTCATTCATTTGGATACATATTTACGTTTTCTTTTTAATAGTCAGTTGATTTGAGTCAAAAGAAGTTTAGCGACTCTCGTGGTCATTGAAGTAGTTTTATCCTACGAGTATGTTGAGGAACAAGATGGTGGTGAATGGCAAATTTGAATGCCCAAGACCACCATATGTTTTATGAATAAGAAAGTATCGTGGCCAGATTTGGGAACCAGTTTGGGTTCTCAAGAGGACAAGGAGAGTCTGAATTCCAATTCGATTTATTCGTGCATACATACACTATTAACAGGTTGCATAGACTAGTAGGGGTGTTTTTTTTTGCAGTGGTTTGTAACAAGGGGTACAAAGGCCGGATATAGGGATGCTATAACTGTGCACGGCGGCTCCTCGTTTTTAAGGCTTTTAAGCTTATTTAAAAAAAGCTAATGCATTGGGTTGATACGGTAACTGGATCTTGGTGTATCCAAATGCTGCGTCTAGTTCTTGGTGCGGGGCCGGCCGCACTAGCCTCGGCGTAGAGATAATGATGGTCTGACGGAAGTGGCGACAACAGGACTAACCTGTACGCAATGTTTGGCGCCTCCTTCGTCTGATCGCTGTTATCGGTTTATCATGTCTTCTGTGTGATCCATTCATTTAATAGCGGCTTTCAGGGGACGACTGTGATATTAATACGACAATGCGATATTTAAAATTTAAATAGTCACGTACATGTACAAGAACAAATTTTGTAGGAAAATATTTCAAATACTAATTGCATCGGGCAAAGTTTGATCGCAAAAAATGGATATTTTTTTATTTTTTTACTGCTTGTTTTTGGAAGATTTTGTATTTTTAAAGGTCTGAAATGAAGTGAGCGTTTGCAGTGCTCACAGAAAGAAATGCGTCTTGAAATGTGGTGCCTGAAGCGTTAGTCAATGGTTTCCAACAAGGAAATTCAATAGGGTGCTATCTTGAAAATATAGGGCACACATTTTACCTAAAGGCAATCCAATATGCTCGTAGCGTACATCAACTTTAATACTACAGGAAACCTTTTACTGTTGGTTGTATGGCTGCAGTAGGATAGAAAAACTATTTTAGAATTGCCAATTTCATAAAAAAGTAGCTTACTATAATATGTCGGTCATTGAATTTTGGGCAAAATAAAACTTTCCAAACACGGCGAGTCATTACAAACGCACGATCATTGGGCAACTGGGGAAATCGGGGGCTATAGTTCTCGATGGTCTTTAAAAAGAAATCCATAAAAAATCTCCAGTGACTTTTGCTAAGTTACATTACTGCTTACGGGATTCGCTGCTAGAGAAAACAGTATTTTTTAAAGTTGATATCGAGAACCGGAGAAAGAGTCTTATACAGCCTAGGCGACTACGAACACCACAAACGCACAGGTAATGTGCAAAATTGGCTTTCCAATGTCGTCGCATCCTTTCAAATCAAGTGAGCCAAACAGGGCCGAAAAGAAAGAAATTGCTCCGTGCCCTTCTCCTGTATATGAATAGTCATTTCGCCGCCTCCCGACTTCGTCAAAAGTCAATATTTTCTGAATCACCTTTTTTTTTTAGACAGAACGGAACGAGAGAGAGCCCCGAAAATGGTTCCCCCCCCGCGCGCGAATGAGCAATAACTGACCAACCTTTCACCGGGCCGGCCCCAACCATTGCGTCTGCACCCGCGAAACCAAAGTGGCTGTGAAATTACTTTTCATTGTTTCCACGTTTCGTCGAGAAAACTCTATACGGCCGCGTCTTCTCAGAGTACACATTGATGCGCTATGTTGGATATGGGGGGTTGATGGGGAGGTGGAGATCTTACACTGAAAGTAGTGATGGAGCGACAGAGGGCGCGCTGGCTCGTTAACAAAATTCGATGGAGGGATTTTGTCAGACTCACTGCAGAGACAGACAACAAAAGTTATTGGAAAAACAATAAAAATGGTTTAAATTTAAACGAAAGTGAACGTGGAGTGAGTTTCAACATTTACGTAAATGCTATTAAAAAATAGTAGATATGATACCGATATAATAAATAATATGATATAAATACCGATATAATAAATAATATGATATAAATATCGATATAATAAATAATATGATATAAATATCGATATAATAAATAATATGATATAATAAATAATATGATATAAATATCGATATAATAAATAATATGATATAATAATGATAACGATCTTGTTACCGATTTGATTGCAGTCCAAGCAATTCCCTTAAATCATATTATTTACGTAAATGGTTTGTCTAATGACAATTAAGTCACATTCTCTTCTATTGATATTGATTACATGTGTTTTTAATTAATCACGTCTAAACCCCAATTTACATTATGAGCATTTCTCGTTTTGCTCATGTAAATGTTATTTTGTTTTGTTCGAACGAGAACATGCAAGGAAAGATTTCAAATGACGACGCTGGGGATTTTACATTTTCGAGGGAGCAAAACATGAAATGTTTCTAGTATTTGTCTAGCCTTTTGACTAAGGGGTGGACAGGGACTTTATAAGGTTTCTGTGATGACGGGGGAACCCCCTTTAAAAAAATGTTTAAGTACGTGTAAGTAGGTTTAAGTAATGTGTAAGTACGTTAACGTATCCTCGTCCTGACTAATAAAGCTCTCATAACAAGCTCTCGGTATGCAAGAAAAACTTCACGTTTTGCTTAATGGAATTATTTTCTTTGGGTCTACGTTTCACATGCGAGGAAAAATTTCAAATGACTAGTAACTACACTGGCGATTTGAAACTCACGCATATGTTTGACCAAAAATAAAATTACATTTCGATCGATCAAACCGTGAAATTCTCCCTAGTCTAAATATGATGTTAACGGGACAGTCTCAAATTGTTCTTATGAATCCGTGCAAATAGTTTTTTTATAATCAAATTGTTCACAAAAAAAAACATTTGCATTAGGTCCCTCATCTCGTCACAATGTCATTTTTCCAGTATTACATGTCATACCGATTCATTAATTACAGACGTCTGTATTACAGAGTAGTCACATCATTTTACTCTATCCGAGACACAAAATGAGAAAAGTAAAATATCATCTCATCGCCTTGAAAAACGTCAAGAAATCTTCATTTGAAAACGATTTTTCAGCAAGCGCAACGCTCGAGCACTAACAACTCTGATTTACAAAAAAATTCCGAGTTAGTCCGCCTCTTTTCGGATGCCAAGATGGATTTGTGCTCGGAACTCGCTTTGGCTTGCTCATATGTATTGCGGCACTGGATGCTTTGTGGAGGATATTAGTTATTATTGGATATATATGGGACTGATGGATGGATGAGAGGTATAGTCCCGATCCCCCCCCCTCGTCTCCACACACACACACACACACAAAAAGAGCTCCAGTCGATATGCATATTCGTTATGTTCGTGTAATGTCGTCAACATGCGAGCGCCAGCCAGTCTCTTTAGACGTGCTGCACGTACATTGCGGCTCTGCAGGAGGGAACGAAAAAAATATGGGGTTGTTCCAGATCAAGTTGAGGTAATTACGACCATACCACTGTCATATCATCTTGAGACTTCCGCTAAAATCGACTTATCATTTTTCTTCGTTGATAAACAAGATTCCGTTTATTCATTCTACAACTGTAAGCGGATGTTCTCCTTTCAAGACATGTTGATCTCATTTTCTGGGCAGTTGGAGTACCACTTGATATCTTCATTACAAATTATTTTAATTGATCATTGTAAAAATAGTAGTTTCTTAGTTGACGGCGCGGTGCGGGTTGCGAGACAATTGATTTCCAAATTATCAATTCTAGTTAATTACCTGGAGTTTGCAAGTCAGTCTTGAAACGCGAATGAAATTCTTACCCATGCCTTCCTTCGGGATGGAAGTAAAGTCAAGGCTTAGGCTTGGTAAAATTGCCAGGTCGCCTCCTGGGGGGATTTTAGGTTGGAAACGCTGGTGGATCTCCTTAACAAATAGCTTGAGAAGTCACGCAACGCCATCTTGAAACATTGAAACAATTTAATGTCTTCTTGAAATGTTTTAAAATTGATCGATTTTATTTTTATTTATTTGTTATTTCTTATCATTTTTTAAATTCACTGTAGTATATATCACAACAGGAGTTTCTGTATCCCTCTCGGTGCTTAGGCACTATGCGAGGAACGCATATTCATCAGTACCCAGGATCGAATAATCATTTGATCTTGTCATTTGAGGAAAGAGATGATGGCATGCCTGAATAATCGGCACACACCATTGTCGATTTAAATTTTGTTTGAAATAAGCGTGATACTTGTTTTAGATTACTGACAAGATGCCTGGGTGGAATCTTTGTGAAGCAACTCATTCATGATGGCCTTCCCTGATGGCCTCGTGGATTTGAGTCCGAATCGGTTCGTCGTTGAACAGTCTCGTACACTAGTACATTTGAATATAAGTGCTGGCAGGAAGGATCTGTCCAAGTATTACAAAATATCAGGTCTCATGTGAATACAGAGAGAGTAGAATCGGTCTTCTGTTGAGATGGTCCAGAAACTTTCTTCTTGATGTCGACCCGAGTAAGTTGCTGTAGGCCGACGGTGCCTAGCTAGCCTACGTAAAAGCACTGAAAATCACTATGCGCCTTGGGGTTCAAGTGTCTCAGAAATACCTGGAGTATGCCTTTGGGTAAGAATCTCGTATGCAAAGTAAGCGCAAAGTGAGGCCACCCGCCATGACAAACGGTGCCTTTCTGATAAACCCAAATTCGAATTGCGTTCGATGGAAGCTAACAGCGCGAATGCTCCTTTTTAGAAATTGCACAAAAACGTCGAATTTCGATATTGGGTTGGTATTGCATTTTGTTAAAACGTTGCTGATATTCTACAATGTATAAAAATCGATTTCAGTTTAAATTTGTAAAAACGGATATGTGCTTTATTGCAATGACAATTTTTTTTTAGATTTATATAATTCGAAGATTTCACGAATCGGAATCCATCGTATTCTCGTTGGCGACCAAATCAGATTTTCCAACCAGAATTGAATTTGGCAGCCCTCAATTAACCCCCCAAATAATTTTCAGCTAGACTTTAGCAATCATTCGAAAGCAACATTTTTATATTATTGACAAATTTCTTTAATTCGATTTCTATACAGTACTATAGGGGTTCCATTATAAGCTAGTCATTCTGATATTGATGGCGGTAAAGTTGTAAAGGTTCATTTCGTCAACACACGAGAACACGCAGGCTACCCATCCATCTTCTTTCTTCATTTCTACCTACCTAACTGAAAGACAAATCCATTCTTAGCTGGTCCCAGTATTGACTGGAGCCGCGACACAAAAGGTTTCGCCAAATGCCTTCTGCGATGAAAACAGTGGGGGTCCCGCCCAATACTGGACAAGTCTTATGCATTTGTCATTACAATTCCCAGCTCGTGAGTTCCTATAGCAACGCGGCAGACAATAAATGCAAAACTAATGTGTTAGCCTTCTATTTGAGTTGCTGATGGATTTGGGCACCGCCGCCTGCTGATCAAAGTCCCCACGCATGCGGACTTGGCGGACCGGTGACACGCCATAAATATTTAGTTTAAAGGAAAATTGATTTATTTTTAAATTTCCTGACTATCATCTGCATAAAAGCATATATTCACAGCACTGCAACATGAATAAAAAAAATCTCTTTTTTGTGCACTCGTAAATTCTCTAGTGCAATTGACATTTCCCGTGTGGCCATGGAATAATGAATGTGAATAAATGATTTTAAGTTAATAAATTATAAGTTTGTTGCGATAACGATATTTGCATTTGTGCGTTATAGAGTAGCGTTTCTGTACGAGGATCTATGTATGTATACAAGAGCTTACTTAGCCTTGGCATCTATTGAAACTTATACAATTTATTTATAGTATTAATCAAAGCATCTTATAACTGAATTATTAACAAGTGCGTTCCAGGACAGAGCCGGATGAACGATGAAAGTAGAGTAATACTTCCTCTGTTATCATCTATCGGATTACCGGAACCAGAAACTTTCAAGTAATTTATTAATCTGATTTTTGAATTGATTTGTCAATTTCTCAAATCTGAATATTTTTCCTATATGTTTCTCTTATTGCTGTTATATTGAGAAGAAGCCCATTCAACAAACGGGTATTTATTCGATACCTTATACTTTAATGATAATCAAAACATTTCATAACTAAATTAATATTAAGTCAGTTCCAGAAGAACACCAACAGATGACAATAGTTCCTCTTTTATCTATCGCCTTAAAGGAACCAGATTTATTAATCTGATTTTTGTGCAGACTATGTCCAATTTCTCATATATGAATTTTTCCTACGTTCCTACGTGAAAGCAAGGCTACTCAGAAGAAGCCCGTTCAGCAAACGGTTATTTTTTTTATTATTATTTTTTTAATCAACTGTAGTCAACCGCACTACAGGCGTTTTGTACCCCTCATGGTGCTCAGGCACTATGCGAAGGGCACCTCCAGTACCCCGGGATCGAAACTTTCGAGAGCCCGCGCCGGGAATCGAACCCGGGACCGCCGAGCCACAGCCAGTAGCAATACTATTCGATACCTTTGCCTTCCCAGCCTCCACATGACGAGCCGCCACTGTTAATTTACTCGGGCTCAGGGAAGCGAAACCGAAAACGAGGTCGCGATGACGTGGGACAGGGGCGGTGGTGGTGGTGCCGTCAGTTGAGCGCGCACAGAGACGTTTCAAAATTGGTGACAATGATGGCGAGAACGCCGAGGAAAAACTCCTAACCTAGCGCGAATCCAAAAGAGGAGAGAGAGAGAGAGAGAGAGGAGTCAGTCAACCCTCAGAAATTGTGTCGAGCACGTGACACGGCGAGGTTAGTAACCGAAATATTGCCGATCAAGCGCCAAGCCTGGCGCGACCGAGAATGAGAGCGAGCGCAGAGCTTGGATAGAGAAAGTGAGTGAGAGAGGACACCGGCTTATCGCCCGGGATTGCGTGGGCGACCCGCCTTCGGTGGTGGATTCAATGCCGGTGTGCGTCGTCTCCAAGTGCCTCCACCATGCAGGCACGACAGGTGGTTCTCTCACTTCGATCTTCCCCCTCGCCCTTATTCTGTAGCGACTGGGGTCGCGGAACTCCGCTGCTGGAACAGGCGACCCGCTCCCAACCGAGCGCATTCGGAAGATCAGCGGAGTTTTTTTCAATGATCATTTAATATTCCGTTAAGTACGAGATATAATCCGCGAGGTTAAATGTGGAAAGTGGTTTTACGTTACGTGGTTTTGGTGGCGCCGACTTTTCAGACTGTTATCCGCGGGTGATAGGTGGTCTCGGCGGATTATACGGCGTGCGTGTGGTGATCGTTTGTCGATGGTTTAGTGGTCGATCCAGAATTTATCTATTATCATTACGTACACACTAAAAAATGATATCTTAAAAATGACA
>JAQGBY010003349.1:0-19561 GCA_034698785.1 Mycogona germanica
ACATTACAGTCCCCCTTCAGAATACGAGCCAAAAGTCCAATATTGATCGCTTTCCTACGATCCTCTAACGATTCCCAAGGCAATGAATATCTAAAGAAAAAAAAAAGGATGATTGCTTGGACTGCAATCTCGATTTTTTGTCCATATTTTGGAACTCACTGTATCGTTAAATTGGAACACAATATTTGTGCACAACAAAGGCGTACAAGTCCATATAATTATTGGTCAAGCATAGGTCAAGCATCAGGTATTTGAGAGGGGGGAATCATAACTTGGTCGCAACATAAATGAAGAAATAGCGAAGGAGCGATTCATCACAGGAATGAACGTCAAAACAACGAACGCAGCCAAGCAAATATAAAGTGTGTAAAACAAGGAATTTATCGCTGTTGGGCAATGAAAAAGAAATTCTATATCGTCCTGAAACCTCCTGTGCGTTTTAGTTTTTTTTTCGATAGCAGAAAATCAAGTTAATCCTCTAACATAGAATAATAAGTAAATAATAAATGAAACAGCGTCAACAATTCGCTGTTGCTAGTTAAAATTTTGACCAAATATTGTTTCAAACCTACTACAGTATTTATCAATGATTGTGATGCTTTCTTCGTCTGATTCGCGTAGATAGCCATTCTAATAAATAACGGGTCTTATGTGGGTGAATAAACGAACGCAAAGGGTATGAGCTGTGGCCGATCGATGAAATATAGCAAACGATCACATTGGCGCTTCAGCATGGCGAAAAATAGGCAAGCTGTATTTACTCTTTATTTGTCGGTACAACATAACATGGACATTATTAAAGTCTAGTTTAGTAATTCGGTGGCAAAGACTATATATGGAGCTCCAAGACGCTCGTAAGTTCTCATATATTTTATGCAGGTCGATGCATATCTGCTGTGAACGACTTCTTTCACACGTCCTCCTTATAAGAGTTCACTTCTTATCAACTTTATCGATCTCATTTTGCTCGTATTTTACTATTTTTATTTTCTTTGCTTACGTTATTGGTTTCCAAATGTAGAAACAGTTGCCGGTAATACGTTAGTTCTACTTTTCAGTGAGACTATTGTTTATTTCAACTGTGAATATGACACACTGAGACCATTTTTCTTGTGCTATATGGTTGATGACAGTGAGGGTGAATTGCAGGTTAGGACGTGTCTATTTCGTCAATTTTCAAATTGTTAACGCCATCTTATTTTTGAGAGCAAATTGGGTGTCTTGACAGCCAGGGTGCAGAAGGTTGTCTCCGTTCTCGTCCTCCTCCTAAGAGACTTGTCGCTGATGGGACTGGCGGCCGATGACAGATCGGAAATTGCATGGGTGACGATGTTCGAGTGATTTAGCGATCGCCCAAACGATCGATCAGGAAATGGCTCTCCATACAGACACGATCGATCAAACGAAAACCGGCCAATAATACAGACAACTTCCGGAGTTTTGGCAGGCCTCGGCACATCGACGCCTATTCCTATGACGACACAGGCCATCGATGACCAATAATGTCGACCTATCTCTCTCTCACTCTCTCTCGGCATGGTCTTTTGCGGTTCGCAGAAATCGACCGCAGTTTTTGTAAACGTTTGACGGCGGGAAGTTTGCTGCTTGGTAACGGCAAATCGTCCGGGGTTGTGAAGGAATCCCGGGGCGAGCTTTCCAGTCTAAAGGGTGCCGGGAGCATGGTAACCAACAAAACTCGTATTGATCCCATCCGTGCCCACGTTGGCGTTAATTATGATTTCTGAATTTAATCCCCACTGCAAAAATATTATTTTATTGGTCGGTTGTCGACGCGGCCATAAACAGGCAACGACCAATGAACGACGTCAAATAACGGGGGTGGCTTCATAAATGAAGATGGCTGCCATTTATGGGATTTCATACACGGAAAAGATAACCATGAGCTGCGCGTCGATAAATGGATATCGATAAATCGATCGATCGCACCAGAATAAACGATTGGTGACGCGCTGGTCGTTGCTCCAACAGCTCTCTAAGTCATATTTTTGCAAAACAAAAATGCTGAAATATGCATCTTACAGTCTTTTCATTCCGCTCAATTTGTTCGGGGGTAGCGTGGCGGTCATTTGCTTTTTTGTACACTGTAGGATAGCAGGTGGTGGAGCGCCACCATCGGACATTACCTACGCAATGGTTTGAGACCAAGAGCGCATCTTGATCCAGAAATGAAAAAGGAAAGTCGAAAGCACCGTCGAAAGTCCGTCGATTCAGAATAGGGAATTGTGGTTGGTTTCTCAGATTGAGATTATCGATATTACCAAACTTGTTGAATCTCCCTCGGCCCGTGACCTTTTTATTTCAATGTAAGCGCGCCCGGATCGATCCCCGGGGGACCCATTCTCGGACATAACTAACGAGTCGCCCAAATTGCTCGCAGAAAACTCATTTGGCGGCCAGCCATAGCGACCATACCCGCGAACAGGGGAAAATGAGGTACTTTTTCACCAATAGAGTTTAATCCGAGAAATGAGAAACAGATTGTCTCACAGATGTTCTTATTGCTACATTTGTATCGCATTTGGTTGCATCATGTGTGGTGGTGTGGAGGGGGTGGGGAAAGGGAAGACCGCGATCAGAGATAATCGCCTTGGCCAGCCTCGTGAATAAGATATTGTAAGTGATAAGGTGCACAGTGGGATGCAATGTGGCCCGGCAAAACGAAATAGCGTGGTGGGGGGAAAAGAGTGGCAAACTTTATTGCCCAACTATAGTCTCTAAACGCTTGAATGATCACGGAATAGACTACTGTGTATTGCGCCACTCTGGTGTACCCGGCTCTAGTGTAACGTGGGCGTCCGCGAATTTCAGTTGTTCTGACATTTTCTACTGAAATAACAAACATAACGACGATAAATATATAAACGTTTACAAATAGTTTATGAACGGTTGTCTTGCGGTAAGGCGAAACTGGTTTTGTCGGGGAATTTTCTTTAGAAAGATCGACCTCATGAGGCCACACCAAGACCAGAAGCGACGTAGTGATCAAATGCAGGCGTGACAATTGAGATAAAACAAGCATATTTTCGATAAATTGTCGGCTATGAATTATTCAAAAGCGCTTCAATCATTCACATCCGGGCCCTGATGGGCAGATGGGCCTCCAAAATATTTTATGGTATAGACATCATTTAAAGTGAAAAAACCGTGAACACAACTTTAAAAATAGATATTTGTGTGTAACACGTTAATGTGTAGTTAAAACGAAAAAATTAATTATTTTTAAATTAATTTTGTTCGTATTAAGAATTTTTTTTAATTTATTTCAAATTTTAAACGGTAATCTGTATTTAAAACTGTTGGAGAAATCGCACCTCCGAGGCGAACGGACCGCCGCCTTGCTCATGAAGAGCAGAGTGGTGGGTGCACGGTGTTGTTCCTCCAGAGTTTGGGGAAATCCGTGCACCGGGTGCACCATGGTCACCACTAGGTGGCGACCATGGAGCCGGGTCAGGTGACCTCTCATGAGGAAGTTCTTTTGTTTGCATTCGCGCACTTGGTTGCTTCGTCGAGCACATTATTTATGTAACTTTATTTTGTAGCTGGCTCCGAGAGAATTAAAGTCGCGCTTTATTTTAACAACTTCTGCCTCGTTTCTGTTAACAATTAGCTGGGTCGTTTTAGGGAAATAGGTGCATCAAAATACTCGGCTTTCCCTAGACGCCATCTTGGCCTGTGTGCAGCAGCCCCCATAAAACGAAGATTTTTAACAAAAACGAAAAAATAAATTCTTTTTGTTCGTTTTAATTATTTTCTTCATTTATTTGAAATAAAACGTCGTTTATAATTTCAAATCCTGTTTACAACCACTGTAAACTGGAATGAATTTGCACTTTTACTTGTTTGCACAGATTTTCTCAAATTTGCACAATTTGCACTTTTTCTGGAATCAATTCGCGCTTTTGCTCTCATCACCAAGATGGTAATCTTGATCCATTCTGGAGGTGCCCACGGTCGAGCACCCTGTACATTGTCCTACACATATAATTGTAACGGCCGGCATAAACTGCATTGTAACGACCCCCTTGTCACACGCGCTTAAGGCCAGACGACAGGAAACGCGACAAATAAAGTCCTTTCGGCCATTTTACTGCTTAGTATCGCAATTACATGGCAATGGAGAGAGAGGGCGGGAAGGAGAAGAAATGAAATAGCACCCCTCGTGTGCGACTTTTCCCTCAATACAATTGTGCTCTAGCAGACTGCCTGGCGACGAGGGGCAGCAAGTATTCCCGTTGTTTTCACCTTGTTTGAGAGCACAGCGCCGGCGATGACGAATAATAAAAACAGAGTTGCATTAATTTAACGAGCAATATACATTATATGAGACTGCTTATCCGTCCAGATAATAAAGCGTGTCGAATTATATTTGAATATACATGCGCATGAGGCATGATAATATGGCGAATTTAATTGTAATTTTATTTGTCGGCGACAGATGGTGGGCTCAAAGAGAACAGTTCGCGACTAAGAAGCAGCTCCTCTTGATTTCTACCGATAATTAAAAATTTATGTGAAGTAAACATCTCTGATTCATTTTGTTGTTGTTATTATCGGTTGATGATCAATCTGCCTTGCGCTAGGACAGGGCTGCCAAAATACATGTGCATGAACCCCACGGGTCTAAAGCATCTTGTTTTTATCAGAGCAAGTATCGTCTAGCGAATTTCGTGTTGGTTTACACCACCCGATGCCAGATTGTCTCTTAACACAATTGAACAAATTTGATCTAGCTTCTAAAGCTTCGTTTTCAATCGATAAGCCGTCACCGAAATCGCTGATTATACTTGGTAACAGCGGGAACATACAAACCATCCATAAACATGAACAGCGATCGCGAATCAATTTTTCATTTTGAGGCGTCTATAGTGACATGGTACTATTTTCCATTCCCCACTTCTTAATGGAAATTTGATATGAATTATGTGGCAAACCTTCGAATATGGCAGGGTCCATATTGAATATGCGCCAATGAAAATACCAATTTTGTAAATATCAAGTTGAAATACTAATTCGATTAATAATTAATCGAATTTCTTTCGAATAAGAAAAGCAATTATTTCGAATCGAAAAATCGCCTTCGTGTGACTTTATCATTCCAAAGAAATACACTTAACTAACGTCCCTTTCCAACCCGTTTAGAATTTGCTATTGTAGTCTTAATTATTTATACTCTGTATTTCTACTTCCTCTATGATAATGCAAATTTTTACTTTCCCCGCAAATGTCTGTGCTTGTTCTAATCTCTTCTTTGTATGCAGTTATTTCGCTAGAATTAGCCATAAGCATTCCACAAAACAGTGTTTATACACTTGGGAAAGAAATTTAACCACCAATAAACACGACATCACGGGTTTAAAAATTGTTTCATTGTCATTGGGTTCAGCGCAAATTCGTGATTCTGCGAGTTTACACTTCGTAAAGAATAAAGCAAATTCATATTTTATAAGTCTACGTAGACAATTTTCAAAATTAAAGTACGCTTAAGGGCAATACAATATCTTATATTGTCTCTATGGTACAAGCTATTTTTTACGGTGCTTACAAGATGGTCACCTCATGCCCAATGCCTAACGATTTGTATATTTTAATAGAACATATCTATAGTGAAACATTCCAGGTGCAAAAATAGACAATGATGCCAGATTACAGTCAATTAGGTCATTCGTTGTTAATTAACCAGTAACATCACGTAGTTGACCATAGGCCACGGATTTGTTTAATAGGGTAGCAATTTGAAGTATTATTTAATACGCTCGCACGATCAATCAACCTGTTATTGCTCCTGAATTAATTTGATCCATGAGAGACAAATTACAAATTAACGCCGTGTTGTATTTTAGTCTCGCCGTTTTTCAAACACATGACAACGACCCTTAATGTATTCGAGTCGCTGATAGCTTCATCAGAATCCACTATTTAACACGTCAGCACGAGATTGCAGATTAGCGAGGGTTAATGAACATTGTGCCACAGATTAAAATGTAATTTATTTGTGGCTCCAAACAAAAGCAACCCGACCAACCAGCTCCAGTGAGTGTAGTACATGTAGCAGATCGTCCTGTCTACAGATAGCGTCGCTGAAATTAGCATAACCACGTCGCTGTCGAAACAAAGCCTTTATCTAAATGAGATCTCTAAAGAGAAATCCGATTGCTCACATATCAAAAACTTGAACGCCAGCAACAAAGAATCCTTGAAAACTAACGATCATGACTTATACGGTTGATTTCACGAGACTAACTTTCTTAAGACTTAATACTTCAGAATCAAAAAGAAATTTCGATGACTGATGATTCGATTAAGTTAATTGAAATGGTTTTCAATTGACGAATAAAATGTCTCAGCGATGGTACATGCTCGTACTTGAATTTTGAAAAGCAACTTTTTAAATCTAATAAAGATCGATCGATCGATTTAAGTCGATTACTAATTTTCGTTAAGCTTGTTAGTAGCTATCGTGGCTAGTTTTCGGAATCGATAACGGATTATTATTATAAACTGATAATATTATTAGAAATATTGCACAGTCACGATTGGACAAATATTGTCTGTCGTAGCAATATTTACTCAATATTATAAAATATTGGCAGCATTCATGGTGGATTAGCATATTCTTGATTTTTCAATAACGATGAGCGAACAGAGAAGATATTAAATAATTCACTGTTTTCACTCATTATTTTTTATTTCTTCTTTATCTGGATCTGTTTTCCTATTTCCCTCACTTTTTATCGTGCATATATGGCTCGATAATGAGGCTAATAATGGCTAGAAAGAATACTTGTATATCTATATAAGACCTATTACCGTCTGACGAAGATTGATAAAAAAAATAGCTGAAAGCTCGGCACGGGGAAATGCCTAGGAGACTCATAAATCTTCATTGCAGGCCGAAATGATTTATTCACACGACGAGCGAATTTATGGAGCAAATGTCGATAGTTTCTTCTGCCAAGTAATTTTTTAGCCCCAGAGCCGTTGAGACTCGCGCCTTCTGGGACGAATCTGGTAACATGTGATAATCAAAAAGCTTCTGAGCGCGCACTCGCTACGCCAGTTACTACTATATAGCTCCTTCACATTTTTAAAGTTCGCTTTTGGGAGATGCTGTTTTACCAAACCCATCTCATTAACTTTACGGTTGTGATGTGGCAAAAAAAAAAACTTACATACATTGTATGTGTCATTTCGACATGCCAATATTAAAATGTTCTCGAGAAGATTTTTTTTAATTCATCTCAAGTAAATCTCACTTCAGGAGATTTTGTGGTGAATGTCACTTCAGGTTTTTTTTTGTAATGAACTAAAGGTGATTCTGAATATATACTCTGTGCTTAAGTTCCATTCGAAAGACGCATTTTCACCATAGCCCCGGAATCGAATAAACTAGAAGCCGTGCCGGGAATCGAACCGGAGACCGTCGCACAAGTCGGCCATTCTAACGCAATATATAAATAGATAGGTCTGACGCAAATGATAATGCGGATCGTTTGCAAGGAATACGAGATGGTTATGTCATTTCGAATCTTCTTGAAATAATAATTTCAAGAAGAGTCGATAAGGGTCAATTTGGAATCAATTTAATAAGGTTTGAAAAGCTCCCCAAAGTTTTCCAGCAATACACTTCATTAGCAATGCATGGGATAAAATCACTTTGGCTACTCAAATCGAAACTGGAAAATAATGAACTAACATCTATAAATATCATGTTCGAATATTTAGAACGACCAAAATATATTTTCAAAATCCTTTTAACGTTGAATCGCGATGTTCCATTAATGCACTACGGATTGTCAATGGAGAACATTAAGGTACATTATAAGGTGTACCTGATGTAAATGTAATGAATGACTGTACGTGTACTGACATCTAATGGTTTGACATCTCGTTCTTTGCAGATACATTGCCATCATGTCCCCGCTGAAGCCTCGCATGTCCAAGACGAACACGCTCATCATTGCCTTTGTGATCTGGGTGGGCAGTAGCACCCTGTCGCTGCCCAACCTTCTCTTCTCGGAAGTGTATATATATTACTTTGACGACGGAACCTCGCGATCCATCTGCTATCTGACGTGGCCGGACGGGGACACCACCAACAGCTACCAGGAATACGTGTAAGTGAGAGTGGGGCCCCGACAAGGGCAGCGGGGTGAAGGGAGAGCCAACGCTCCCCCATTTGACTCCTTCACCAGATTCCTCATCCTCCTGAGACCACGAGCCCTAATTTATTAGACATCGCGTAAACCAGCGTCTCTTTTCTCAGAGAGTTTCAAAATTGGATGTTGATTAGCATCTCCTACAAATTTCAAGAGAATCGATCAGTCAAGAGTTCCCAAAAATTTGATATAATTTTGTTTGGCTTTATGGGTCGCTCTCTTATCAAAAGATACCAATTTCCATGCTTATTGTCTCATTTAGGATTTGCTCAGAAAGAGGATCTTTTCAAGGTGACGTGTTAATTCTTGGTCAAACTGAAAAATTTAATAAATTATGATTTTTTCCCCGGTAGGGACAATTTATGTCAAGGTTGATCGTCACAGGTGGCAAGACCACAATTCGATTTTCTTTTTTCGTTGCTCAAATGTCCGCTATTCGTCTGACCACAGAGTTTGCCAGTCACATACATGAATGTGTCTGGTATCGCACTACGGTACCCGGTGCAAATATCTTCTTCTCAGCATCCTGCCGACACCCGTATTGTCGACTAGTACGCGCCATCGCCGGTCTTCTGATTAAATTGGAACTCAACAATGGGCCATAGAGTCGAACATGTTGCGGGACAAAATTGTTGGCGAACACATTTTGTCATTCGCGGTCGGCGTGCGATATTTTGTCGAGAGAAGTTATTCCATCGTTCTGCACAAAACATTCAAGTCAGTATGTTCCCCTAAACGAAAACATATTTTGCAACGCCGGAACATTTCGTAGCAATTCAGATGATCGTCCCTGAATATCTATTGAAAAATTCTATTAAGTGATAATATATCACTGATTGGACAAACTGTGAAAGCATCGAAGTTTCTGTAACTCTAGATTATTATTGCGATCTTTGGAATTGGTGCCAAAGTTGTAGCAGATCCTTAATGCATTATTAGAAAGTTTTCTTTGATGCAATATGGCATAATAAGAGAACATAAACAACTGTTTTGCTTTCTTTCCGAGAAAGAATAGTGGCTTGTCGGCTGCTGAATAGTTGATGAGGCTGATGAGCTACTAAATATTGCCGTTACATTTCGCTGAAAATAATTAAAATTCATACATAATTTTATCTTCTTTTTGTTGACAAAGTTGAATGTAATCATATGCATGTAGGTGATGGCAGTTTTTAAGGCAGAACCATTGCCTAACTTTCCAGAAGTAATTTGTTCGTCAGATCCTTGAGAGCCACTCTCGCTTGGGGTTTTCTAATATGCGTATATGAAATTCGAATGTACATGCCTAGGCCGCTCGAATTCTCAATACGCGGGACCTTCCAAAGTCAATAGCCGTGCCGCAAGAGTCATTCAATTTGTACGTAGGGTCAGCTGTGTTGGATTGTGTCCTGTCCGATTGCTATTGCGGAAGTTGCTTCCGAATCTAGTCTTACAAATTCCTAATTCATCGAGCCTGAACTGCAAAGGATTTTTCTAATTTTAAAATGTATTTGATAACTCAATGAAGGAGTGTGAGGACAGGAAGTGAGGACTTGACGGACGTTGGGCATCTGGTGGCAGTGAAAGTGACGATTTTCGTTCGTCTACTGGATACAGCAACAAGATCCTACTTCTGTATCCGAGAAATGGATCGGACAAGATTCTTGCTTTATAGTAAAGACGAGTTTGGAATGCCATATGGGACAAATATATTTGGGCATTTGCGAGAATTCGACACGCACAAAAGCCGGTTTTTCTGCGAATATGTCGTAACTCTGAATGCATTTCCACGAGACCATCTTTTATGGATTCATCCCACATTACATTTTATGAAAATACATAAATGTCCAATAAAAAAAGTTGGAGTTTCATGCGATTTTTTTAAGCTATGAAGGCGGTATTTTTGTGCCGTAAAAGATTTGTACCAGCTACAGTTGAGCATATACTTTAATATATTGTATATTGAGCGGAGCAAGTTCCGCATTTTCTTGTTGCGATATTTTCACGAAATTCAACATTTCCGGGATTTTTTTTAATGCTTTTCTGCTCTATTCAACTTTAAAGTCAATATTCCTTCTCTGTGACGAGGAAAATAGATTTCATATTCATTGACAACTGCGAGGATGGATCCGTATAGCGGCGCTTATAACGTATAGGCATACATTGGAATTGAAATAGGCAGATTTTCTCAACTCTCGACATGCAGACGTCAAAATCTACTTTTACCATGAATATAAATCAGTTTTCAGATACTGTATCTCTCCAGCAGCGCGAGCAAGTATATTGGGAAGGGGGAAGTAACCACGTTGTTCAGACACCAGCTTCAACGGCGTTCTGCTCCATTGCATCAAATAGATCAATGACAGGAGCACTATTCATTGCCATTTGTTGCTACTGTACTCTTGCTTCGCTTAGATGATTACCTATCGAGGAGTAACTCTAGATTGCGTCTAGACATAGCCACCAAGTTGGTGTTACCACTGTTACGTTCTCGCGAAGAAACTCCATGATAGATTTAAGGGCATCTATTGCCACCTACCGGTAAGGCACCGAAACTAATTCGGGACGCTCCACCTTTTTCGCCAGATTCTTGAATATTACTCGGAGTTTTTCCAACACACATCAGACACACATACGAAGTTGCTCGCATGAAAAACTAACGAGAGACATAAACGAGACTCGAATATCACCAGCGCAATGCTATGGGACTAGCTTGAAATCTCATTGATGATTATCGCGGCGGCCCGTGACCAATTGTCTTTGTGATACCTGATATTGTGTCGCATGAATATATTTATATAATAACATTATTTTAGAATCGTAAAAATGTGATATCCACTTAATTTTGTTTTAAATTCCTCTAATGGCCCTACCTGGTTTTCCAGGACGAGCCACCAAGGCGCGATCGAGTTAAACACCCGCAGGATTCGACACTTGTATTGTTATTTTGACGCGGGTCGAAGCACCAAATTGAGTGTGTGTGAGGGGGGCACACGTTCGGTTCGGATTCGGGGGTAATTGCTCAATTCCAGGCGTAGGTTCGGCTCGTATAGATCGATCCTCTTGGCGGCGTCAGTAATGCAGCTGTCAAATGCCGGAAAGTCGTTCTACGATCGTAAAGATACGGACACAAACGCAGGTTGCGCCTTGAACATCCGCTATTGCCCCTTCATCCGCTCCCCTCCTCCTTCCCCTCTTTCTCCTCATTCCCCGCACATCAATCCTTCCCTAGCATCAGGCGTTCCTTTATAATCCAACTGGTCAGGGTCAGCACTAGAGAATGATCGACCCTGGGCCAGATAAGTGATACATTCGCACTCTTACTCGATTTAGATATTCAGTCTTGCTCTCAAAATGTTAAGGTTTGGAACAACGAAACTTTGCTAAACGGTCCTCCGTTGTCTTCTAATCATTTTCATTTACAGGTCATGATAACATATTTTTCTTTGGATAATATTTTTTTTTTTTGTTTCCATCAACTGTAGTCAACCGCACTACAGGCCTTACGTCCCCCTCATAGTGCTTAGGCACTGTGCGAGGGGGAACGACCAGTACCCCGGGATCGAAACTTTCGAGAGCCCGCGCCGGTAATCGAACCCGGGACCGCCAAGCCACAGTCAGTAGCAATACCGACTGGGCTACGACGAGTCGTACTAATATAATATAAATATATAATATAAATTAAGCAAAATCCAATGATTAAGGACCATGGAAAAAATAATATTTTTTCTATCAAAATCGAATTGGAGATTTCAGTTTTATCGAATGTTTGGATTGAACGTTTGACTTGTCACCGATCAGTTGTTTGAGAGACAGATTTGTAATGATACGGTTCCGGGTTCGATTCCCGACGCCGTGTTCGATCCCGGGATACCGGTAGAACTCAAATGCACCCTTATCATTGAGTTGGGATACCGAAATTCTTATATTCACTATACAGTTAATCGAGAAAAAGTCAAAATTGTGGTTAATCTAATGTGACTCGACGGCAAATCGCTCACAACTTTTCGTCTTCTGATGTCAGAAATAAGTTGCGTGATAATTTTATTTGCTCCCTGGGCATTTGTCCCTACTCTCCTTCCTTAAAAAGTCATATCAACCCACATGATATCGTACACCGCTACAAAACAACCGACGCTCGTTTCTTGGCCACAAACCACGCAGTATGTCAGCATTTCGACTGATCGATTTATCGATTTTGGTGCTGTACTGGGGCCGATGTTGCATCGGTAATCAGCGGAATGCTGGTGCCGAGCAGCAATAACGCCCTTTTCTCGACTGGAAACTATATTTAGACGGCACTGATTTTATGGGACGGATGATGTTTTGCAAAATTGAAGAATTTCTTGATTTATGCCCAATATCTCGCTCTCCTTGGTTATCTATCCCGAGATGATGAACTCTGAAATTGGATTAAATAGTTGCTATTTGCTCTCCTAGAGTCAGCGATGACGCATACTTAAAATAATTTGATTAAAAAGGCGGTGCTGCAATAAATATTATTTTATCATCAGTAAATGAATGATACATTCATATTCAATGTGACGTGTTTAGGGGGTCTTGGGGAAAGAGGCTACACGTTTACGTGAAGGCTACGAGCACTGCGCTTTAACCCTAGCTGGCGCTCAGGTGACGGTTGGCTGCGATTGCGCCGCTAGTTGGCGTCGAGTCGACCAATTTCCACTTCGCCGCTCGGAGCGCTGTAAGCGCACTCAATGGGATATAATCCAAAAAATGCTATCGATTTCTTCCACAGTTTTCCGATTATCGATCAGACATCACCAGAGGGCGAAAATTAGCTGTCACGCACTGAGGGGATTGTTCAGTTGCATCGGACAATCCAATTTTATTTTCATTCGCTCGAATCGATTATTCATGGTGAAGCTCGTTTTCGAATTTGGCATTTTAACAAATTGAATTGATGCACAAGCCAGTACCAGTTTATAAATGTATATATACAGTGTATGCGAGTAATACGAGAGCTTTGATAGCCTGGCGTTTTTATATATTTTACTCGATATTCGTTACCTAGTGAATGTATAGATTTATACAATTTGAGCGATGCGATCGCCACTGTCTCGTCGTTAGGCCGAAGGGGTACAGACTTATGGTGCGATTCCGGGTTCGATTACCGGGGCGGGCTTTCGTTTATTAGATTCCATAGTTTAGGTATCAATGTTCCACATAGTGCTCTTCCATATGTACAGAATCCAGTGCGCATCTACAATGCATTCTGTACTGTAGAGTCCAAGTAATTTTAAACATTTACTATAGTCTGTCTCGACGCACATGCCGCATGCAAATGTGAGACAAACTTGTAAATAAAAAATGACGATTTTGTTCCCACAATGCTCTGTAGGGGAATAGAAGTGGTTGGAAAAAATATGTGCTTTTTATTTTCCTCGTATTTGTGAAACGATGTGGGTTCACATCCTCCACTATGTCTTCGTACTCCTCACCCTACATGCCTCTCTGTTTTAGTGATTACGTCACTGTCTGTCTCAATTTGGCCAATAAACGTCAGGAGCAATGAGTCACGTATTCAAATTGCCAAAAGCGCGCTACGACGTGAACAGTAGTCGCTGCTGTCACTGATACCGGGGATTCCTGAACGTCGAGAGTCTTGACAGTGACTCCTGTTGTGGCCGGATGCGCCCGGAATATCGCCTATATTTGTTACACCGTCTCCATGAGTTACAATATTTCACTAGTCACTAGAGTCTAACGACTTGGTCATAAATTTGAGAAATCAATATTTATTGAATTTATCGAAAGATTAGTTTCCGTACCTTTCAGATTACTTCATAATTTTAAAATTGATAAAAGTAACGTACAATATTCTAAATTTGGAATTCATCTTTTTTTTGCCCAATCAACTGTAGTCAACCGCACTACAGGCGTTACGTCCCCTCATGGTGCTTATGCACTATTCCAGGAGCACGACCAGTACCCCGGGATCGAAATTTTTAAAGAGCCCGCGCCGGGAATCGTACCCGAGACCGCCGAAACCACAGTCAGTCGCTAAACCAATTGGGCAACGACGAGTCGTTCAAACGTTCGACGTTTCTATCAAAAGATTTTATTTTATCATTGATGGTCTTGCATTGTGTCCTTTGGCCAGCCACCAACATTTGATTCTGAAATATTTTTAGAATTACCGCATCAGATGTGACCGCAGACCTAGTCCCCATTTCCAATCCTTCTGTGATGAGACACTTCCGGCTCGACTATGGCGAAAGGGGTTTAGCACCAAAGTAATGGGAGCGACTCTCGGAAAGTCGTCTGGCATTAGTGCCAATTTCAAGAACAGCTAGGCCGGCGAATTCCAACCTACACAATCAATGGAAAGTGCTCAAAACTCTAGAGTTAGGTGCTTCACGCGATTTGACCAAACAAGTGGTTGCGCGACATGGCCACAAGGATGTACGAGTACATCGAATTCTCTATTGTGCATGTGTGCTGTACACTGGAGCGCTGAGACAATTTGTTTAAAATGAACTTTACTATTGAAATAGCTGGAAGTGCAATTTATTTGTATAAATAAAATATTGGCGATTTTATTTAGTCATATTCAGAATAAATATTAAATCGTCTGGTGGATTGTGAATCACTGTCAGGAGGGAGGACGTTGCTGAAAATATTCACGCAAATTAGAAGCCATTTTGTTCGATGCTGAGTAGTTATAGAGGGCGATCCATAATTATCTCGGTAGCCTCCGATATATTTTTGCATATGACGTTACAAAATTAGGATGACATCGCAGTTATTGCACAACATGACTATCGTTTTTTAATTATTGATAAAAATGTTTTGTCCACTTCACTTATTTGCATTAAGAAGAGAGGCATTTATTGAGGAGGCTTTTTTAATATATAGATCAACTGTAGTCAACCGCACTACAGGCGTTACGTACCCCTCATGGTGCTTAGGCACTATGCGAGGGGTCACGACCAGTACCCCTGGATCGAAAATTTCGAGAGCCCGCGCCGGGAATCGAACCCGGGACCGCCAAGCCACAGTCAGGCTTACCGGTGATTGAACATTTAAAGACCCAATCAGGTAGGCGACCTGGAAATTATGCCTAGGACTGGAATCTTTAACGTCCTGGGGGTCATGATTTTACTTCTATTCCGAAAGAAGACGTGTGAAGGAATTTCTCTCGCCCGAAATATTCCGAAGGTGTCGGCCGGAATCGAAACCGTGATCACGGGCCAGGAGGAAAACACGCTATCTCCTCTCGACCACCTCGACACCTCTTACATTAAGAAGAGTCACGCGCGTCGTCGTCACTAATGTCTGACGCCTGATCGTGCGCCCGAGTAATTTCGTGGCCTGGCCGATCTTTAAAACAGAAAAGATTGAGTCTTGTTGTGTCACGGTTGATGTGTCGTCGGTGCATTCGATCGTTTTCGTTAGCGAATAACGATCACATAGCGAGGACGCGGAGCACACCCCCAGTGGCTATATGCGGACAAAAATAGCAACGTCACCTTTTGCGTCAGTCCCATTTCGCCATTCTCTCCTATGACAAGTGCTTTTCCAATATCCGGTCGATCATACTCGCACCACCTATACTTCATATAGGGGAGCCGCACGCAGAGACCATCCATAACCGAAACAATGCGCAACAGCTTTTCTCGGCTGCGCCCGTCTACACTGATAGGGGAAGATTTTCGGCGTCACCGTAGGCGTTCCAATCAGAAAGTTGTTCAAACATGGCGAACGTGAGGTTCTCCTGTTTGCTTTTCAATGAAAGCGGGCGAGTCGGCTATATGGGCTCGCTATCTGCGCACTATATAGTCTACCTATCTTTCAGCGCTCGAGAATCCTCAAAGTAAACAATAGGTCCAAACAAACGAAAGACAAGAAGGAGCACTTTCTCTTGTTTCGCGCGCAAACAAAGCAAAATTATATCACTTACTCACGCAAATCGGATTCCAGTATTTTGCACTGACAATTCTAAAAATTCGTGTGGAATCGATTATTTCAAGTTTTCATTTATCATTTATTGTTTCAGTAATAAGCATACGTTCCTTTTCGGTCCGGAATGAGCAGAATACCGATTCCCGCGCCACAGATTAGCCGCATGAACCATTGGCGTTGAACACACATCACATGTGAGAAGATGGTGTGTCATCTTCAATATGGTAAACGTTAATTAATTCTTATATCAATTAGCTTACGTTCCCCTCTAGCCGGGTTTGGAACCCAAAACCTTGTGAAAATATTTGACTGACAGGATCGAATTAATCTATTAATTAGAGAAATTCCAAGCATTCGGGAATTCGACACAAGAATTCGCAATTTGTGACAATCATCGAATTATTAACCTAACATCGAACCTCTATAATATAATATAGTAATATATATATGGCGCAGTTGGTTTAGCGACTGATTGTGCTTTTGGCGGTCCCGGGTTCGATTCCCGGCGCGGGCTCTCGAAAATTTCGATCCCGGGGTAATGGTCGTTCCCCATCGCATAGTGCCTAAGCACCATGAGGGGTACGTAATGCAAGAAATAAAAAAATATAGTATAATAATAGACCGATACACATGATTGATTTCATCTGCATATTCTTACATTTTTGCGTGTTACGCCACTATATTCTTTACGCATTATTTTACGGTTTTGCAATAGAGAGTGGCATAAATTTCATCTGCAATAACCTGAGTGTAAAGTTTCAGTATCTCTGGAGTCACGGGCAACGGCCTTAATATAGTAAGCGGTGTTGGGGAAACTTGGAATCTCCAGGGTCCACATTCTCGCGAGTTTGGCTTGCAACACCCCCAATGCAATATCTTGATGGGTCTATGTCTGGACCCTGCCAGACACAGTCCCATAAAAATCAACTGACCAGGACCAGAGTATGCGGAGTTGGCTGAAAACGAAATCTCGACGGTGCTCGTGACGTTTTGACAAGCTCAACCTTACATCACTACGATCATCAATTTATGTATATGACCAATATTGGGCTTCTGGCTCGTACTCTGAAGGGAGATTGTAATGTCGAAATTGGGGAAATTGTGAGACAGGCTCCTACTTGGTGTAGAAGAACGGGGCATTCTAAAATAGTTCAGAGGCTGTATTGTCTTTGTGACTCGTACTTCAACTCTTATTTTCCCGGAGTGTGTTGACAGTGGAATAGCCTTAATGAGTCTCAAGTGAAAAGCCTGTTAGGATAGGACAACCACACCTTTGTGTGCACCAAGGTCGTCCGACCTCCACCATAGGTTCCATCCGGGGGTGCTTTTGGGTCAACTCGGAAATCGTATGACGAGTGGAGTCTCCAGAATTACTCTAATGTACCGTTTTAAAATGTGACTTTCGTCGCGACCACTCAAGTATAATGTGTATATTTTGCTATATTTTCTATTTTGACTTCCTCCTGTATATTTTATTTACGAGTATGAGAATTTTCGCCAGGTTGTATTCAGATGTTAGTGCATTTCAGGAAGTTAACCGCGCTGTAATCGCCTCTCGCCATCAAATAGTCTCTGCCCTGGGTGGTTTGTACGAGGGCTAGCTGAACCTAACGGAGAGTGTGTGGTTGGTGTAGACGAGACGTCGTCACCCGCTTGTCAGCGCCAACATTCTCATCTGCATTGCGGCGATTGTGATCTTATACCTGCGAAAACCGCGGCCAAACAGCAAAGCCCTCTCCATCAGCAAGAGCCGACAGAATTTGCATCCTTTGCTTGGTACTTTGCCTGGTCCCTGGAGAACTTTAGCTATCCTATGCATAATAAAAGTCCGCTCACGGTTGTTGTTTTTTGCTTCAATCCACTGAGAGTGGCATATGGTGTGTGTTTTTTTAAAGAGCTTTAAAAAAGATTGCGTAATTCTCAGGTCACAGCCGTACATAATTCATAGGTACGTATCTGAAATAAAGAAAGTTAATAAGTTGGTAGCAAAATGATAAAATCCCAAGGTATGTGTGTTTTCAGTTTCAAAAAATATATTTACGTGTTACTTTTGTTTTACCTAGGTCCAAGACGTCAGAGGGTAGTGTCCCCCCCTAACTATGAGTAACTAGGCAATTCATATTTAAGCTATTGTACAAAACTATTCCAAACAAGTGAGTGGAAAATAGAGATCGATAAATTTAAGTAGCAGAAGTAGGAGGCGGTGAAAAGGGGATAAAACTACGGTGAACATTGTTTGATTGAAAAAGAGCAGACTAACTGAAACCCTTTGACAATGGACAATAAAAAAACAGATGCAAATAAATGGATTTTGGATTCCACGAAATATTCAAAGGCCCAAAGCACACCTGAATAGCATGAAAAAGTACTTGTGGGTTGTTTGACTACAATCACAAAAACTCGGCAACAAGAACTTTGAAAAGAAACCCTTGTTTAATTCGCAGAACTTCTTATACCGAGCGCCGCCGATGCAGAAATATCCTCATATAAAATATATAAAATTGTAAATTTCGATAAAGCAAAAAAAATTGAGAATAAGGCATATTAATCGAGTGATGACTATTACAGGCAGCGCCTTAAAATATCCATTCCACGGCACTGTCCCAAAAATTGAGTCAGAAAGAACTTCCAAGAATGAGTTCGAACCTTATTTCATACGCTGCTGTATAATCGCGCTACCATTGTAAATGCATTCTTTCTCCGTGTTAAACAATCACACAATACTCCACTGCTGTGCCATTTGCCATCTCGGAAGCAGCAGTTGGTTTTCTAAGTTCAGCGTGTGTTCCCATTGTAAATGCTGCCCCGTGTTAAGGCAATCACACAACACTTCGATGCTATACAATTTGCCAACGAAGGGCATTTTAAGCATAAGTGAACTAATACGGGACAGAGCCGCGTAAAATCGACGACGAGCTGACGAGGCTCCATAAATCAAAATAATAAACTGAATTTTGTGAAACGTACTTTGGAAAGACATCACCCTTATTCCTTCGTCAAAGCCCAAAAAAGATTTAGAAAAAATTAAGCTTTCGGGTCCTTACCTACAGGCTTACAATAGTGTTTTCAGGAGAGGCCTAATTCTCCCTCATCAGCTGTATTTGCGGTGGTTCTGCTAATACGCAATTCTGAATAATGACAGTGAAAGGAAAATCGAAAAAAGGGGGTTGGAAGGCATGAGAAGGGAGAGGTCCGTTCTGAAAAAAATTGGGGGCACCGGTAGGTTGGTCGCCAGTCGCCAGTCGCCAGTTCGCCACCCACCAGAAGAGCATTCTTATATTACAATAGGCGCAATTCAGATGATTCGTTGAACCCTTCTGTGAACAGGCACTTGCTCAACTGTCAGAAAAATTGGAAATCGAAAAACGGTAACCATTTTAATGACGTCATATTAATCCAATTGTATATTTTGTACGTCCCGACGTGGCGCAGTTGGTTAAGCGACTGACTGTGGTTCGGCGGTCCCGGGTTCGATTCCCGGCGCG
>JAQGBY010003350.1:0-19561 GCA_034698785.1 Mycogona germanica
TGCGTAGGAATTTCTCTCGCCCGAAAAATTCCAGAGGTCTCGGTCGGGAATCGAACCCACGATCTCGGGAATAACAGTTCGACACGCTAACCATTACACCACCGAGACACTTGAAATTATGGCAGGAGGTCACGTTGCATGAATTTATATTTCCCTCCTAGTTTAGAGGATTGAGCGCCTGCCTACGGATTAGAGGGTTGTGGGTTCGCCCATCTGGCAAATACGGACGGGTCTGATGATATTGTTTAGCACTGAAGTGGAACAATGATATTCATATTATTGGTTGCGTTAGCCAGGGCCACACGGTCGACCTTTATGTTTTCCGCCATGCCACCTGGCAGCCAGTTCCCGTGTGAGACATGAGCATGACTTTGTGGACAGTGGGTGACGATATGAAGGGCGAAGCTGTGGTTACGAAATTAATACAGTTTCAAAATTGTTTGATGCATGCGATCTAGTCTTCCTATCGCGGTTCACTACGTTCGACCTGCGTGCTGCCTGGATTATGTGCCAGGTGGGATGGAATAGCTTGTGCCACACTCCACCCTCAGATAGGGGGTGGATATGCGACCATGTGTTCCGCGCTGGTGCCACCGCTTGCTCTAAACTGCGAAATAAACACGGGTGACGTTCGCTTGTGTGTGGTGTGTACGTGAAGTGCTGTGCCAGTTAAGGTGGATCGTCGTCATGGGAGAGAAATGGCAGTACCACAAATTGTCAACGCTCAAGCTTTCGCCGATATCGTCGGGTAGGTATTTTTGTTTCAATCGCAAATCCCCTTTGGAAATAAATTAGTAGCGAGGTGGCAGATTCAGGATAACGCCGGACGATAGAAGGAACTGAGTGGCGATCTCCAAGGCGTGTGAAGGAATTTTTCTCACCCGAAAAATTCCGAAGGTGTCTCGGATTCGAAACCGCAATCGCGGGGTTTTGAGGAAAACACGCTACCTACCTCTCGACCACTCTACACCTCTGGTTTCGCGTTCATTAGCTGGACAAATGAGACAATCCTATATGAACAATCCAGATATGGCATATTATAATTGCTAGATTTTTACTGTAGCGAATACCGACTCGTCGTAGCCCAGTTGGTTTAGCTACTGACTGTGGCTCGGCCCCTCGCATGGTGCCTAAGCATCATGAAGGGGTACGTAACGCCTGTAGTGTGATTGACTGCAGATGATTGGGGGGGGAAAGAGAAAAATAAATAGCGAGCGCTACAGGAAACTCGGTGCTTGGTCAGCTGATTCGGCTCTATCGACTCATGATATATATTTATATACCGGATAAGTACTAAAAAAAACACCCGATTCAAATTTAAACTATAATATATGAAAACGTTTGTGAAATGGAATGAAATTTTGCATACATGTTGGCACGACCTTCCTTGTAGAATTGCCATCTGGCAAGTGCAACTCCGTGACGTCGTGATTCGAATCACGACGCTCGCAATACAAGAGCGAAAGGCGATACCTGAGTAGGGTTTCTCGATAAACTCCGCCAGCGAACAAAAATGTTCGTCGCTCTGTGATTGGCTGATTTGGTGACGTTTCGCAACTTCGAAAGCGAAACGTCGCCAAATCAGCCAATGACAGGGCGACGAACATTTTTGTTCGCATTTTGGTTCAGGGTTCACCATTCTATATTTATCGCCAGATATAATTTTGCACTCTTCTATCAGATGTGCCAATATTGAAAATTTCTTTTTTCTATATCACGTACGTCTATCTAAAATATTTAGACGTTGTTTTTAGCTTGGTTCTGTTGTACCTGTATATATCCAGGCAGTGAAATACATCCTACCTCTGTGTACTACTTCGAAATGTTAAGGCAGAGATCAAATAGCTCAATAGATCAATAGCCTGTTTGTGTAGCTTTCAGGTGTCTATATTGGTACACAACTTATGCCCCTTGTCGATCTGATCTTCCGGCCTTTGGCCCGCAGTGAAAATGAAAATAAAAGACAAAGCTCTAAAATTTCGAAAACTATCTGCGTCGACCTACAATACTTGAGGAAATGACGCCATATATACTGTATATTTCCTCGAGACTGCCTCGACCTCCAGTAGCTTGTTAAAATAAACTTCATATATTGTATATATATATATTCTCGATCCCCGTCTGGCAAAGTGCTAGCGACAGAAAACCATTGCATTCCATCACCTCCCAAAACAATTTATTTTTATGTTCTCTTTTGTCTCCAACTGCCACTCCGTGGCACAGTTGTGGTAAGCCCTTTTAAATGGATTCCATTTGGCTTCAGATGCACCTGTCAACAATTTCTCTGGAAATGTTTGGTGCATTTGATAGTTTAATTGAAAATTAGAAATTCAAAAGTCGCAGAACTATTATACTGTATATGAACGTAATATTGTTGTGCTTTTTATCGTCAACGTGGTCCATCATGCAATTAAAATTAATATTTTAGGAACCGCAGCAGCATATGCAAGCATTTTTGAAATGATAAACATTTCTGGCTTCAAATTAAGGAATTGTCAACCCCACCCCCGACATGTTGCGTTTGACAGGATGACATTGGTATTGATGAGGCTGACTTTCAGCTACACTATTAATTAAATTCTGCAGTCTGCCTGCAGTGACCAGCTGTCAGCATGGAACAACTTCATGTATCAGGACACCTGATCCTGATGCATCCTCAATTACAATATTACAAAATATACCCACAAGCAGCCCCGGATGATGGGGCCTATGGCGGGGGTCAAATGACCAGTACTCACAGGTGCATTCAAAGCAATTTCTGCTTCGATAGCATGGCTAGCTATTTTGTTTTACAATTGCAATATGTACTCACAAGCAGCCCCGGAAGGGGCCTTTGGCGGGGGTCAAATGACCAGTTAAGGACAAAGGTTTGGTTGTCCTATCCAAACAGTCTTTTGACTATTCTTAGGGCTATTCCACTGTCGACACACTCCGGGGAAATAGGAGTTGAAGTACGAGTCTAACCTACAATGCAGCTCCTCGCTCAACCATCTTAGTATGACCTGTTCTTCTACACCTAGTAGGAGTCAGACTCACAATTTCCCCGATATTGACATTACAATCCCCCTTCATATTGCAAACTAGAAGCCTTTCTACGATCTTTTAACATGTGTAAATTCCCATCCCAATATCGATAGCATGTTCGTCACTATTCACTCGACCAAATTTACCGCTAACGAATCTTGCATCGAGCAAAGGTCTGTCCAAAGAAAAGTAGGCCACTGATTTTACAATTACTGTATGTATACTGGCAAGCAAAATGTAACAAAAAATGTATTTCCATAGTTTTTGTTGTTGTGGGTCTTCGTGTTAATATTGTAGGTGGGGGGGGGGGCTGTTATTTCATAATACGTGCCAACACTACGGGTATGACTGGAAACACAAGGTTTGGTTCGAATCCCTGAGTTATTATGATTCACGCTTGCCTCATTTATCTGTGCGAGGGCTGGCTAGACCGAGAAAATTCAGCCAGGTGTAAAAATTGTTTCATGTGGGTGTCGGGTCGAGAGTTGAAGAAACTCATCTGTTTCGAGTTAAGCAATATTCGTTTGCACCCAGTATACACAAACACGATGCAGGTAAATAAAAGATTCATCACTCCCGCATCTGCACATGTGTAAATTCCGTGGAAAAATAGACCCGATGTTATTGATTCGAGAGTTTCCGATGGGGCGGTGGGTGTCCGCGCCACCGCAAATGGCTTATTCTCTAGGTGGTCAGGTAGGAGTGGGGGAGGGAAGGTTGGGCTCGGAAACTACGCGTGCTTTTTTCAAACTCTGCTGTGGTGTTCGGCGACGTTGTCATACCCGGTGCCACCATTGCTTCTTTTGATTAAATTGTTGGTGCCGCTTTTCTAGTCTAATGCTGCAAGCAGGCCGCATCAAACCGGTCAAAATAGTGACCGTCATAAAATTCTCGAAACAAATTATTGTTCTATTCTATTGGATGCCTATGTGCACTTGTGCAGTATAAAATATATAGCATTGAGTACTGAGAGAAAAATCAAAACGATATGGAAATAAATGTTAAGAAGTGAAGACGCTACAGAGTATTATTCGAAAACAATTACATGCGTAATGGAGAGCACTAATACCCTAGTCAAACGGGCCAAGCATGCTTAATTCAAACATGCTTAGCAAGGTGCGTTTAGACATTGAACAGAATCTGCACGTGCCGCTCGTCCGTGCTTTGACAAAAAAAGACAAAAAAACACGTGGCACTCTCGAATGATAATTCCTACATCTCAATTGTGCTCAAGATTTTCAATTGTGCACGAGAGGGTACGTTCACTTTTAATAAGATTCGAGCACGTGATTTGCATCGCTCGCGATGGACACTAACTCTAAGGACAATTTGCCCCAATCTCAAGCACAATTGAAATCTCTCGAGCAACTTGAAGCATGCTTACATCGTGGTTGTGAGTTGTGACTGGTGCAGTGTGCAACAATGTAATATTTGTTACTGGAAAAGTGACTTGAGAATTGTACTGTACTGCGATACTTGATATTGTTCACATATCAATTCGAATTAATTTTTACATGGAGATTCTTTCGAAATACCTGGAAACAACTATCTTACATATTTTTCATCACACCTAAATATCTATTTTGCGACAGGGCTATTGTCCACAATTCGATTTTTCTCAATAAATATTAATAACATAGTTCTTTAGTGTGTTTTCCTTATCTCTGTACTTCATCAATTATTTAAAAGGATTTTCATACTGTTCTGTTTCTAAAAGCGGAAATGAAGCATGGAAGCGTAACTAATTCAATTCAATTTAAAATGGGGCACCGCTCTAGTAAATATTGATTTCTTAGTCCACGCCTATACCTGAACTATTCCAAAGATACTCGACGAATCAATACAAAATTTAGCCCATAGGTTGGTTTGATCGTATGGGTGAGGGGATTTTGTGTCCCTAAATTAACAATGCACTTGGGTATTGCGTGCGTCGTTCTTTCTGCCGGTGTTTACGATTTCAACATAGATGTTTTTAATTTGCACTGTGCCTCAACAGAGTTGGAGGTGACTTCCCAATTGTAATTACTCTTTTGCGTTTGTTCATGATGTGGCAACATGTAGCAGTTTGGCTCATTCGTATGTGTCACGCTCTTTAAAATAAATCGACGAAAGTGTTTGGTTACAGCGACGTACAGAGTAAATGCCATTCTTTGGCCTCTTAATGGTGGCTATCTTGCTTATGTGCACCATTTTTAAATTTTAGACGGTGACCCCAAAGTGACCGATGTAAAGTATCCTACAATTTTTCTTTCATTTGTATTTTTTTGGTCTTTATAGATGAGGAGGACGACGATCAGACATCCGGCATCACTGAAGTGCCCGATATCACCCAACACCGCCTCATTTACATAAGCAGAGAGCAGCCTCATAAATTTTGTACGAATAGGATAAGGTATGCAGTTTGACGTTGAGCACGCTTTTTAATTAACAACCATTGCGCGCACTCGCATCAACCAGTAACACAAACAAGGTGTAGCAACCATATATCCCTTAAAATAGGTTGCATTTTTAAATCACATTATTGCTAAATAAAGTTGGGCTTCATTTACATAAATATCCCAACAGTCATAAACGGTATAATATTTTATTTTACTTATATCTATCCGCCGGAAGTGCGGCCAACGGGCGAAAGTAACAGAAAATCGTATTTTTATAATCAAGTAGCTATTAATATAAATACACGCAATCGTTCGAGTAACAGCTGAGCAACTAGGGAATGTATGGCCGCTGTTTTTATGAATCAAACTGGTCGGGTTCAGTTCTTACAAAATGTCTCCTTCTCAAAGCCTGCGGCGCAGAAATTGCATGAATACGATGACAATCGTAAATTTTGTTCCGTGACGTTTATGTTGTCCGGGCAACGTATCACTGCCGCATTCTTTGGTCTAGAGCTTTGCGTAAACGTGTGGCTAGGGGACTATTGATTCATGTTCCAATTAAACGCTTTTGTTGGTGTGTTTGCCGATATCGGGCGCTCTCGCGCGTTCGGAATGTGCAATTTGTCCCCATCTGAAGGCTCGGGATTGGAGGTCGGGGTAATCTAGTAGCTGTCGGGGTAATGGCGTGTGGTTGGCTGATTAAGGATCAACCGCTGGATTAACGGCTTTCTCCCCAATTTCTTTCTTGGCCCGTAATTATATGGCCTCCTACGTATGAGAATTTGATTTGTTTGTTAACATGACTTTATTTCAATTAATTGCGCGTTAGTAAACATGGAAAATTATCCATTGAAGTAAATAGCTGAATTTATTTGATCCTACCAGATGTCATTAAAATATGCTTCACGGTACGCTTACATAGCGCAGCCTTTCTTTTCATTTATACAATAAAGATGTTGACATCGCAGTGTATTTGGAAATTCAAATGATTTACTCGTACACATGTAGGTCAAAGATTGATTAAAAACAATTAAGCCCAATAAATTACGAGTATAAAAATAGCCAATTTGTGACCAAGAAAAATTCAATTTTTCATTTGTTGCGTTAAATATGCTTTTGTTTTTAAAACGCATAAAATAATTTCTCGTAATTTGAATTAAAAATTTTAACAAGCTTTTGTCTCGTTACAGCACTGCCAAGTACAATTTCTTTTCGTTCGTTCCAAAGTTTTTATTCGAGCAGTTTCGTCGGTATTCCAATGTCTTCTTCCTCTTTATCGCGTTGCTTCAGGTAAGCAAAAAAATCGTTTTCGTCGTCGTCTGTCAGTCTCTGTCGTCAGTCTGTATTTCCACACAGCAAAATATTTATAATTCTACTATCACCTATGAATGAATGAATGAAAACTTTACTAGTCCATGCTGAAACTTTGCGCATCATTTAATTAGATTTGAACGACGGGCGCAAATAATGTACAAGTGCATGCATCCATTCTTCGATCTAACTTATTCTTTCTTTCGCAGCAAATACCAAACGTGTCTCCCACCGGACGTTATACGACGGCCGTCCCTCTATTGTTTATTTTGGCAGTGTCCGCGATTAAAGAAATTATTGAGGATTTTGTAAGTTTTCCTTTTTTTGAAAACACAAGTCACTCGAGAACATATGTGATTTTGATTCGATGAAGTTGCACATTAACGATTTATATTTTCCCCTCTTTGCTACAATAGAAAAGACATCGAGCCGATGGAGTTGTTAACAATAGAAGAGTTTTAGGTTGGTAAATTGAAAATCGATAAGTAATCCGCCCGTCCCGAGTTGTCCCGGATCCTGAATGTTTAAAATGTCAGGTTCGTCGGGCCGTGAAACGTGCGCTATTCTAACAGTAGTGTCGGCTCTGGGACCTGTGAAAGGGTGGCGGGCAATTAATTCTGGTTGGGCGAAGCTTGGTGGACTTTTTCTACGCATCGATCTGACCAGCCTATTAATTCTTTTGTTGCGAACTAGATTTGAGTAGAATACAAATATTTTGCTTCTATGCACCTAAGATGTTTCATTTCCCGGCCCTTCAATAAACCCTGCCCTGATTATGTGAAGCGTTATGCGGCTCAGCAACCGCAGCATTCCCTTTAAATTCCTTTGAATCTAAATATATACGGAACCGGAAGCTGCAATTTGAAAGATTATTAAATCTTGCCAATCGCGTGTTGCTTCCGGATAAATAATTTGTCGTTGTGGTCGTGCGAATGCTTACATGGCAAAACATAAGCAGAGGACTGGCCGTTTCACGAAACACTAAGATTTACAATACTTTCGAGTTGTAACTCACTAAACTCAGTGATTCAGAAATTACTCAAATAATTTGAAATGGTTTTTAAAGAGAAAGTTTCTTATCTTTTCTCCGCAGCATTGCATGATGGGGTGTTAAAGTTAATTAAATGGACAGAGGTAGGTCAATACGATGTGCAATTAAATTTCGTTACTTGGCCTCTAAAAGGAGTACGTTTTCGTATGTAAAACCTTCATTTGCTTTTTCTCAGATCACAGTAGGAACTATAATAAAAGTCACCAACAGTAATTTCTTCCCAGCTGACTTAGTGTTGCTAGCATCTAGGTAAATTAGAATTTCATTGATGTTTATTATGAATAAATTCTATTGTTACACCACTTAACAATTTGCGGCTCGTATCATCGCCCTATTTACTTAATGATGTGCCTGTTGCGTTTACAGTGAACCACAGGGTATATGTTATATCGAAACAGCAAATCTTGATGGGGAAACTAATTTAAAAATTAGACAGGTAAGGTAATTGAGATGCCAACTAAATAAAAAAAGTTTTTTTTTTCCTGTTATAGGATATGTGCGCTTTATGGTTTTCGTTTATATATTGCTATAGGGGTTGGCAGAAACTGCGTCCTTGCTCAGGACGGAAGATCTGATGACTTTAGTAGGCACTGTAGAATGTGAATTGCCTAACAAGCACCTGTACGAGTTCACGGGCAACATCAAGCCACTGGCAAGACAGTGAGTGCATGATGTACCTTTTTCTTCTTACCGCTACTTGGCACTGCTTGCCGAATAGTTTGCATCACTTGATACGTGGACAATAATGATTTGGCATTTTCGTGAGATGTGACATTTCATGTATATTTCGTGACTATCGCAGAGCATATCCAATGGGACCGGACCAAATTTTGTTGAGGGGTGCAAAATTGAGGAACACCAACTGGGTGTTCGGTAAGTTGTATTTTATCCTACGGCAATTATTAGTTTTGGTTCGGTTACATGTTGAATGTCCGTGCATTGCAACTAAAGTTAAAAGCAAATGCACATATGAATATTCTTAATTCATGAAATAAAATTTTCCATTTGTTTGTGTTTTGTTTTCGTAACTTCAATTTGTGTATTTATTTTTAGGAATCGTAATTTACACGGGACATGAGACTAAGCTGATGATGGTAATGATGAATTATTTAACTTTGTGTTTAATTTGTGGCAAGCTTTCTTAGTTTCTGACTGGCATTTAGTTAATATCTGACCAGGTAGCAGTTATTTGACCCAGTAGAGTCGCTTCAATGTGCTGTGATTCAATGCTCAGTGTGCTGTGAATCTCAGGACGTAGCTGCCATTAACCCAAACCATATAATATTTATTCATAGAATTCGACGACGGCTCCACTAAAAAGATCAACAATAGACAAACTAACAAATACTCAGGTAGGCTGGCTATACTAAAATTATTTTTGGTTTCATTTTGTGCTTCCTAAAATAGTTTTTGGTTAATAATACTGTCGTGGTCACCATTTTCAGATCCTGCTGCTTTTTGTATTGCTGATAATCATATGTTTGATCAGTTCGGTGGCCAGTGAGCTTTGGATTGACGCTCATCTGAAATCTGATTGGTATCTTGGATTGGACGGTAAATAAAAATGTTCAGATCATTTCGGTCAACAATACCAAAGAACATCGACATAACATTTAAAATATATCAAGTATTTCATTTAACAGTTACATATGTTGGTTGTTGGTGAGATTAAATTATTAAGTCATGTTTCGTCCATAAAAATAATAAACATTTTTACATGTTCCAGAACTCAGCGCTTCGAATTTTGGTTACAATTTTTTAACGTTCATCATTCTATACAACAATCTGATCCCCATCAGTCTGCAAGTTACCCTGGAGGTTGTGCGGTTCATCCAGGCCATATTCATTAACATGGTAAGCATTGTACGACTCATCGTAACCCAGTTTGTATTGCGACTGACTGTGGCTCGGCGATCCCGGGTTCGATTCTCGGCGCGGGCTCTCGAAAATTTCGATCCCGGGGTACTGGATGTGCCTCTCGCATAGTGCCTAAGCACCATGAAGGGTTCCTCCTGATAGGTTCTTGGACAAGAACTACAGAACGCCTGTAGTGCGGTTGACTACAGTTGATTGATTGGGGAAAAAACTGTGCAAGGTGCAGCAGTGCTGTCATTCCGATTTGCCCTTTGCATATATTTGGGCAAATGTTTAATTTCTCCTATTGTAATTTAATTTCCGCAGGATGTCGAAATGTACCACGAGCCCAGTGACACGCCTGCGATGGCACGCACGTCAAATCTGAACGAAGAATTGGGACAGGTGAGCAAATATGGTTGCACGTGCTAATATTTATTTACCGACCGTCTGTACACAAACAACCCTGATTTTTCTACCGTTCGAACTTGCGAAGCCATTATAGATATTCTCCGTTAATTCATTATTCTGCAGTCAGCCTAATGGCTGTTTAATTAGTGTAATGTCTGATAAAAAATTATCTTTTTAGCAAAATCGTTTTATCAGTATGTCATTCTGTTTTATAGTATGTTAAATAGCCAATTTTTTAAATATTAGTTATATACCATTATGTTCCCCTTGAATTTTATCAAAGGGCATAAATGTTGTATTTTATTTGTTTTTAACAGGTGAAGTACGTTTTCTCGGACAAGACTGGGACTCTAACGCGAAATGTCATGGAGTTTAAAATGTGTTCTATAGCGGGTGTCAAATATGGGTGCGTTTATGACTTTTGTTTGCGCGTTACCTATACGGTCTACTGAGGGCCTATGCCGCAATTTTATAGTTGTCTTTCTAAACCATTTTACAATGCGTTCAAGTTTTGATAATTTGATTTGGTCACACCGCTTATAAAATTATTATAGACGGTGGGACATGTTGTACAGGGTATATGTAAAGTTGTTATCTAATTTTTGTGTCAATGCTTTAAAATTACAGTGACAATATCGAGGGATCAGAAACATTCGAAACCATGCAAGAGAACCTTGTTCAGCGACAAGTTAGTGTTACGAAATTGATCGTAGAACTGATGACCTTTATGTGATTTCAATTTATTCGATGCTTTGGTCACACCTCTTCTTAATGCTGTTATCTAGCTTGTGTTTAATTTTAACATTTGCTTATTTATTCAGCCATCGGCTCCGTTCATCAAGGAGTTTCTAACGCTGATGGCCGTCTGCCATACTGTAGTGCCTGAGCGGAGTCAGGGCAACAACGGCCACGAGAATGGCGGCGAGGGGAGCAACGGAATCGGGACCAACGGAATTCGTTATTTGGGGGCCTCGCCAGACGAGGGCGCTCTGGTCAGGGCTGCCAAGAGACTGGGCTTCGTTTTCACCACGCGCACACCCCAATACGTCATCGTGGAATCTGTGAGTTGTGCCGCAACCTTTCCTGCGCGTTCGATTTACACTAGTCACGTTAACTTTTCGTGCGTCTGCTTTGGGAGAATCTGCCTTTCCAAGTAACGGGAACGAATGAGAAATAGATACTTTTTAAAGGGTCTCCACGGTATAGAAATGACCAACTTTGATAATTATCAATAGTTTATGCATAAATCCGGTTTCGTCGATTTGTTTTTGTGTGCATCGTGTCGTGTTATATTTTGTGAATATTTATAACGGCAACGAGTTCGATTCCCGGTTCTCGTTTTTTCCATTTTAGGGTACAGGTGAAAATGTGCCCTTTAAAAGGACCAAATAAAGAAATTACATTTCTTATAAAAGAGTACTATTTGTCATTTTGCAGATGGGCCGAGAAGAGAAATTCGAGATTCTCAACGTGTTGGAATTTACCAGGTATACATTGTCTCAATAAAATGTGTAACACACTTTCAACCTTGGGATCAATTCTAGTCATAATCTTATGAACGACTATGGTTTCGCGAAGGTTTTCACTAAGGTTTTCGCGAATTCTCTTCTTTTTTTAGCTTTCGAAAACGGATGTCGGTTATAGTCAGAACACCTCAAGGAAAGATAAAACTTTACTGCAAAGGCGCTGTGAGCATCTAATTTATTAACAATAAGGCAGATGAATCGAGTAATGGCTATTTTAAGGCAGTGCCTTAAAATAACCAAACACGAAAAATATGTAAAAAGTCGACGATGCTTCATAAATAAAAATAATAAAACTGAATTTTGTGAAACGTGAAACGAAACAAAAGACCTTATTCCTACGTCAAAACCCAAAAAGATTTAGAAAAATTAAGATTTCGAGACCTTACCTACAGGCTTACAATAACGTTTTCAGGAGAGGCATAATTCTCCCTGATCAGTTATATTTATGGTAGTTCTGCTACTACGCAATTCCGAATAATGACAAAGAAAGGAAAATCGAAAAAAGGGGAGTTGGAAGACATGTGAAGAGGTCCATTTCGAAAAAATTGGGGGCATCGGTAGGTGGCGCATTGATCAAACACGACAAACACGTCGTCCCGGAACTTTTTACGTTAAATATTGCAGTCCCGATTGCAGTCCAAGCAATCAACAAATACTTCGTACAACTGATGAGGGAGAATTAGGCCTCTCCTGAAAGCGCTATCGTGAACCTATGAGTTAGGTCTCGAAATCTTAATTTGTTCTAAATCTTTTTTGGGGTTTGACGTAGGAATAAGGGTGATGTTTCTTCAAAGTACGTTTCACAAATTCTTTATTATTTTTATTTATGGAGCCTCGACAGCTCGTCGTCGATTTTACACGGCTCTGTCCCGTGTTCGTTTCACTTATATCTCATTTATTGTTTGTGGTTGATTGATATAAGATTGAGTTGTAAACTTAAACTCTGTTTTTATTTTAGGATTCGGTTCTATACGAAAGGCTTGGAGACAACCAGCAGTATCGCGATGTCACGCTAAAGCATTTGGAGGAATTCGCTACAGAAGGTGAAAATTTCGTCACATTTGTGGCGTAGTTTTGATGCCAACGAAAATACTGTGAAATAATTTGGTGAAATGTTAAAAAATTTCTGTTGTATTTTAGGATTACGGACCCTATGCTGTGCAGTTTCAGAGATTCCTGAAGAATTCTATGAGGTGTGTTGTCTTTCAAGAAGTTATTGTGACCAATATTGAGACCATGCACTGGTCGCTATCTTCTGTTATGCTTTTAGCAAATTTTGATATTTCTTTTCTTGTTTCCAGGAATGGAAAAATACGTACTACAAGGCAAGCACATCGATGCAGTACCGGGACAGGAAGCTGGAAGATGCAGCCCAACTGATCGAAACAGTGAGTTTGTTAAATTCAAACTTTACTGAGCAGCAAATTACTCTTTTTCTGTCGAAATTTGCCGGTTCATGTCACTAAAAGTATCTCAGAAAATTTTAAATCATTGAACGTTATTTTTCAGAACCTCACCCTTCTAGGATCAACGGCAATTGAGGATAAATTACAGGAGGTAGACGAACAATTATTTAAATATATACAATTACAATTACAATATGTACCCACAAGCAGCCCCCAAGAGAGGGGCCTATGGCGGGGGTCGAACGACGGATCCAATACGGATCCAATCTAGTGCGAGTTCAATACTAGACTTCTGCATTCTTGTCGTAGCAAAGTTGTTATAGCTACCGACTGTGGCTCAGCGGTCCCGGGTTCGATTCCCGGCGCTGGGTGCTGAAGTACCAAGAGGGGTGCAGAATCGCTTATAGTGATATGCAGTATAGGATTTCTTGTAGTGATGTTCGCTACAGTGAATGAAAGTAATAAAAACGAAAAAATTGTTATCTATTTGACTACTTCGTCATTACCTATTTATTGTTTAAATTCGCACAGGGGGTCCCGGAAAGCATTGCAGCTCTGCTGAAAGCGGACATCAAAGTGTGGATTTTGACAGGTGACAAACAGGAAACTGCGATTAACATAGGTAGGTACCGAAATCTGGTAATTTCAAGCCAATAACTTGGGTAATATGGTCTTTCGTGCGGATAATATGTAAAGTCAGCTGAATTAAATTTTCATTTTTTAAATTTAGGCTACTCCTGTAAACTGCTGCACCAAGGGATTCCCATGATCATGCTTTCGGGGGAGAGTTTGGACGTAAGAGATTCTATTTGCGGTCGTTATTATTACAGTATATATATCTATAGCTAAATCGGGTGTCTCATATCCCTTAAATAAAGGCAGCATTAAAATGTAAAAGAAATGCTTATTAGTTAAGATTCTTTTTATTTGAAATAACAATAATGCGCAAAATGTTTGATCTATGTTCGTAGAATACTCGAGAAGCTCTGCGGTCATCTATCACCACTTTAGGAAACCAGTTCAGAAAAGAAAATGACATTGGTCTGGTGGTGGATGGAAAGGTGAGGCTCTGCTTGGCTCACATTTAAAAAAATAGTCATTAGCATATATAAATATGTTGGCTAAACTCAATTCGTTTTAATTGTTCCTTCGACTGTAGACGCTCACTTTTGCCCTGTCCTGCGATTTGAGGCAAGATTTTGCAGACGTTGCACTGTCCTGCAAATCGGTTATCTGTTGCAGGTTGGATTCCTTTTAAACGTCTCTGCAATTCCAGTTTGATAAATTTTTATTTGTAAGCAAATTCATTTGTGTTTTCAAGTCATACAGACGTATCAACTAATTAATTTTATTTTATTTGTGACGTGCAGAGTTTCTCCCATTCAAAAAGCTGAAGTGGTCGAGCTCATCAAACATCGAACACACAGCGTCACCCTAGCCATCGGAGATGGGGCAAATGATGTAGCCATGATTCAGGTAACCCAAAAATTGACATTTTATGTTGTTACCTTCGGGAAAATAAAAAAATTAATGTATCTTTAAATATTGAATGTTGGGTTATGCTCGGGGCAGCGCCAAGCGAAGGCTAACACTTCAGAATAATAGTTCACTTTTATTTGAAAACGGGGAAAAATTTTGTTTCGTGGTTCCAACCGCTCATTTGAATGTGACTTTTTTTCTCCCAGTCGGCTCATGTTGGAATCGGAATCAGTGGCGTTGAGGGTATGCAAGCTTGCTGCGCCTCTGATTACTCTATCGCCCAGGTACAACTCTAGACACTGAGTGATCAATTATCTTTTTTTTACAATTACCCTATTTTCTTTCTCCCGGATAATTAGAACTATCTCTTTTTTGGATTTCCCTAGTTTCGATACCTGAACAAGCTATTATTCGTTCATGGGAGCTGGAGCTATCACCGCATGTCCAAGCTCATTCTGTATTCCTTCCACAAGAACATTTGCTTATACGTCATTGAGGTGAGTTGTTGTAATTAAGACACCATCAAATTAGTCACTTTCTTGTTGGGGATAATGTTTTATTGGTCAGCTATCAATTTAACCTGTTCCATTTCAGTTATGGTTCGCCATTGTGAGTGGGTGGTCTGGCCAGACATTATTTGAAAGGTGGACCATCGGTCTGTACAATGTGGTTAGTACAGTATTTGTTCGACTGTTTCTCTAACCGCTTTCATAATCAAACATCTTTTCGTATTTTTCAACTGTACTAATATTTTTGTTTGACTTGCGTTACAACGTATTAGATTTTTACCGCAGCACCTCCATTTGCCTTGGGATTATTTGATCGCATCTGCAGCTCGGAAACGATGATGAAATATCCGGACCTGTATAAGTCGTCCCAAGGGGCCAAACTCTTCAATGTTAGGGTGAGGGACGACAATTTGCCTTAGTCCATTCGCACTTACTGCTTGTTGCTACTTTTTCAAATGGCTATTATTTTACTCTTGTGATTTCATTTTTGCGCTACTAAATATTCAAATTCTGTGCCAATGTCGTGTGCCTCTAAATTTAATTTTATTCTTGTGCAACGTTTTTGAATGGTTTAGGTTTTCTGGGTCTGGATTATTAACGCCATCTTCCATTCAGTTCTACTGTTCTGGCTCACCTACTCGGCAATGATTCAAGGTTAAGCCGTAATGTATTATAATTTGCAGTCAATTAATAGTATTGATCAGCAATTTTATTAACCCTCAAATGCTATCCTATTCCGAATAGACGTTGCCTGGCCCCACGGCAAAACCGGTGGCTATTTGGTGCTAGGAAATATGGTTTACACGGTAAGCGGAATTGCCTCGATTATTTTTAAAGCTTGGAAATTCGATTATCATCTGAGGATGTTTACCTAAATTTGTTATGTTTTCTGTAGTACACAGTTATCACCGTCTGTATAAAAGCCGGTCTAGTCATAAATGCGTGGACTTGGGTAAGGACAGTTCTGAGATCCGGTAAATTTAATTTCGATTTTCAGTTGACATTTTTAATAATTTGGTTTTAACTTTGTCAATCTCCTCAGATCACGCATTTAGCAATTTGGGGCAGCATAGTCAGCTGGTTTATTTTCTTGGCTGCATACAGTAATTTTTGGCCGAGCATCCCTGTTGCACCCGATATGGTTGGCATGGTAAGTTTTTTTTTTTTAAGTTAAAATACTTGAGCGAAAATATATTCAATCGGAAGTTTGGAATGCATAGAAAGTGCATTCAGAGACTTATTATTGATTGTCTCCTCCTTATTGCCCGTTTCACAGGCCAACCAGGTGTTTAGTTCGATGATATTCTGGACGGGCCTTTTAGTCATTCCATTCATCGCGCTTCTGCCAGACTTGTGCATCACAGTGTAAGTGAAAACAGAGTTTAGGGAGTCCCGCCTACCTTGTTGCGAATGTTCGTTCCAGGGAGTCGATATTACTGCTATTTATCGATAATTCATTTTACCGTTTTTTTATGTAATTCGCATTATTCGAAAATTTGTGAAATTGATCATTTGAAAAGGCTGAAATATTATCTTAACAATTTTTTGTTGAGATAATATTTCAGCTTTGTTGAATTTGAATTGAAAGGATTTTCCTATATGTTGGTTGCATTATTGGTGTTCCCCGTGTGTGGGATTAAAGTTTCTCATTTCTTCGATTGTGCAGGGCCCGACGTAGTATCTGGAAGACGTGGGAGGAGACCGTTCGCGAGAGCGAGTTGAAGAACGAGGAGCCACCGCGCGCCGAACCCGCGCCCTCCAAAAGGTATCGAAATTACAAGTCGATCCGGCGCAACTCGAGCACCGAAATGTTGGTGGAGAGCACGAGCAGTGACCCCAACTGCTGAGCACTCGCCGCCGACAATAACATTCCCCCTCCCTCGTAACTTCTTTACTTCAGCCTGGTTTCTACTTTTATCTCACGCATACATTTCAACATCTAGCATTGATGAACTTTATCCAGAAAAGTTATTTTCTTTTGCGATGGCCAATTGGAAAAAGGTCAACAAGAGTATGAAAGCGAACACATAACGAGAAATGACCATAGGGCACTGCAATCGATTCTGTGATGGCCGACCTTTCGGAAGTAATATTCAGGGGAGAACCCTAAGGCTGAGATGCCATTGATCGATCTAAAATTGCACAGAGCGTTTAACAAGATATTGTGGCTTATCTCAAGTGTCCTTTGGCTGCTAATCTCGTAGGATTTATCTGGATAATGTTCGCGGACGAAATGATCTTCAATGATTTTGTCTCTTGGGTTGGTTGGTACCATTTTTTTTTAAACCGAAAGGACAAATTATGCATTTTCAAGCAAGATATCGGTCTCTGTGGGATTCATTCCATTGAAGCTTGAAGTAGCGTTATGTCTGTCGAGTTGACCCAAGTACATTTGTGTTTTCCTGCCCTTTTGGTCAATTATATCTCATTCAATCTATATATATATAGTTTAATTTAGACGTGAATGATGTTTTTATATCTTTTCGCGCTGCCCACTCATAATCCACTGATAATTATATACTTAGTCATGATATTTGGTGTTAAATTCTATCATAATCCGTGAATTTAATATCTCAAGTCATAATTGGCTGTGCTAGCTGGGACGACGTATTCAAGATTAATTGTACGCGCGTAGATAGATATATTTTATTCATTTTGTTCGTGAATGTCAATTTATGTAATGGAGTGCTTTGATTGTTGAATTTCTTTGGTCAACAGGTTATCTTAAAGTGGTATTGGGAACTCAGATATGCGATTTAAAAATCATTTTCATAGCAGTGCCACCTAAAAATGTTATAATTTTACAATATTTTTTGAGTTTTTATGTTAAGTCTGCATTATTCACTGGATCCGTATTTTCTTGGCTGTGCTTTACAGTCTAGATTCAAAACATTTTGTAGTAATTTCGAAACATTAGCTAAGTCAATAGTCTTCAAATATTGCGAACATAAGTAGAATAGTAATAACCTTTTTCGAGATTGTTTTTTCTTTTTAATTTGCATTTAAACACTTGCTCGCATATTTTCACATCTCCGTTTTCTGACATTTAGATGTTATTTAGTTGTCTTGAGTCTCAGTTGAGTAGCCATAATTCATTTCACCATAAATATAAATTTTCATCCAATTTGATTCATCACTCGATGTTAATGAATGTTTGTTAAGGGGGGTGCACCGGTGATTTAACATCTTAACCCCCCCCCCCCCCAGAGGGCGACCTGGACATCACTCGATGTAGGTGCAAGTAACTTGTTCAATTGTATCAAATAAAAATTAATTCGACATTAATTATTTACTGTTGGAAGCGCAACTTGTTGCTTCCCAGAAAAATTGGATTGGATTTGATGCGTTCTTTGCGTCATCCTTTGTGAGATCTTGTAGAACCTGCAGTGAGCAGCGATTATTTTCCCTCAGCTCGACACCAATTGACCTGATGACATGCTTTTCTAAATTGCGGTGCTTAAACCAAAAAAAAAAGAACTGGATTGGCAGAGTGCTTTAACGCGAGAACACAGTTGGGATAATTTTTCAAAGCATTGCTTTGGTTGGGTATCTATGCTTGATCTTTTCTCTATTTGCAACTGAATCTTTTTTCTATCTGCAACTGAATTTGTACACGCATGAATTTACTGTTGCATGGTTGCTTGAGTTTCTCATGACTAAATTACTTGTATTTTCAGTTATTGTCCTTTAATCTCGATGAGTCAAAACTATATTGATACTTGCATAATTGAAAGCATAATGCAGTAACCGTTTTTCTTTTATTTGAAACTCAAATCACATGACATTTTATCATTCGTCGAACTTAATGATATTTAAGAACACTTCCAATTCTTCTCGTCTAATGGAAAACGAATTGTAAGTTTTGGAAGCAAGTTAGGATATAGGACAATTTTTTGGCGAATAAGATAGGTGTCTATACACAATTAAAATGTGGTCGAAAACAACGAAACGAAGATATTCTCTGATATTATTAAAGTAGAATGATTGTTAGCTGCACGGACTAATCGGTCTCTTCGCCTTTTTGTCTAACCGGTGTTCAATTTTATTTTCCCTATTTATTTATTTATCTTCTTGGGACGTCTGGTTTACGCAAGAAATTCGATAACTAGTTTTGTTTTTTTATCTGCAGTTCATGCAAGTTCTAATTTTCTTTATGAGAACCCAACTTGCTAGTATTTTCCGTCCTATTTTATTCGCATGTGATTTTATATCTTGATTTGCTCAGTGATGTGGTATAGGGTAGGAATTTACAAATCATTTTCGTTAGGTCATGACCACTTTCACTTATAGGCGGAGCATAATCAGTTTTTTCCAGTGCGTAAATTTATAGGTGGAGGATTATCTAATAGTGACTATACAGCATATAAAAAGGATAATTACGGTTCAAAATTGGAAATACAGTGTAGTTATCCTCTAGCTACAAGTAATAAATTAATTTTCTACGATTCTTGCTTGTCTTGTAAACGAGCACACCAATTAGTTTGATGAGTTTGTGTGAAAAGGCATCGAAACGAGTGATTGATTGTAATTAGTTTAACAACAATTTTGATAGACTATATCGATTATCAAATTTTCTTCCCATTCATTCTAACGATTATATCCTTTCACTCCC
>JAQGBY010003351.1:0-19557 GCA_034698785.1 Mycogona germanica
TAATTGAATTTGCCTAAACAGACACCCTCTTCTACTCGTAGTTATCGAAGGAGTTCCTGGTGGGGATCGATTTTTCTCGTTTTGTTTTGCGACCAATTGAACGTTTTCATATTTGGTACATATTCAAGATTACAAGGAGACAGCAGTAGAACGCCATCCTGTGGATGCGATGAGATGCCCAACGCACCACCATGCAGAATGACTTCAAAATAGTCGTGAATGATAACAGCGAAGTTGGTGACGTCATACCGGTACGTAATTTGAAATTTCAAATCGAAACTAGGTGAGGGGTGTCTGTTTTGGCTATTCAATTAAGTTGATGTTCACCTTTTGACGTCACTCGCTCAAGTTGGGTGTTGGTGAACCCGATTGATGCGGTCAATTAAATCGGGCGGGGCAGGTCAAGTTCTTCTCCCTGCCGGCTGAGGGCGCCACCTGTACTCTATCGCCCCTCTCCCCGACTATCCATATCCATAGCGGGAATTTTGACAGGCGCCTGTCAAGTGTTTACCTGAGCCCACTGCGCTGGTCTCATTATCGTTTTCTCTCTCTGTGTTCGCTGCACAGTGCATGCTGGCGTGGCGGTCATATTTCTTGCCAACAAAAAAGGTCTCTGCGGGACGTCCTCGTCCCCCTTTCCCCCCCCCCTCAAACGGCTAACCAAAGAGATGAAAGCACTAGAAGTCATCCTGGAGAGGTGTCCTGCGGTCGTCCAATTGTTATGACACTGTTAAGCGTATTCGAATTACATACGGAGGAAGAGGACGTCTATCTTTCCACTTCCTTGCACTATCCTTCGTCTTTTTTGTTCTGCGTCACGGACGACGGGGGCTGGCCTCGGTTAGCCAGACGATCGGCCGGACGGACGGTTGAGACTTGCTGGAGGAGCTCAGCAATACGTAGAGCTGACGGCGGCAACGTCTTCGGAGAGCGAGCGAGAGACAGGGCTAGAGGCAACGACAGTCCCGCAGGAGAGACAGAGAGAGAGAGAGAGTTGTTAGCGGTGCGGGAGCCCGGCGGGGTTCCTGGCGCCCGGGTGGGCGAGAGGGGGTCCGGTCTGTCCCGGCGGGAACACACAATTATAATTTCTCGGTAGTTGTTCGCTCGCATCGCTTTAACGAGTGGTTCGGCCCGCAAGTTGCACTCGAGACGAGACGATCAAGTTGTCCAGCTAAATACACAAAGCTAGATAGTTTAGCGGCATTATCCGAAAGTTAGAGGGACGAAATGAATGATAGTACGAAATTTGATGACTTTTCTATTAAAGGAAGTATCCATAGTATCCATTGAAGTAGCTAAAGATTCATACTTAGGTAGCTTATACTAAGCCTGGGCTAGGCAAAATTACCAGGTCGCCTCCTGAGGGGTTTTAGGGCGAACACGCTGGTGGACCTCCTTAACCATATAAAATCTCAGAGTATTTCTTCTTAATTATTGAAATATTAACTTTAAAAAATGAATTGAAAAATACTTTGAATTCGTAACATGCTGATCTATTGAAGCTCGAAGCGCCACCTGGTGTTTGCAATTGCACAACTAAAAGTTAGCTCATGCATTGGATATTTGGCACAACCATATAAAATGCTTCCATGTTTTAAAAAATGTTTATGAAAAATGTGTCTAGTTTTTTCTTCATCTTTGAATAGGTTCTGGTACCCGTTAGCCAAGTAACTCAGTCACGTCAAGAGTCAAGACCCGCCCAAACACCGCTGGATTTGAAAACGCGCCCAATCGTTCTGTGTGGTCAGTCACTCAGACGCGCGCGCTCCGAGCTCGTGATTGGCGTCCATTTTTTTCCCCCCTATCCTGTTAATTAGTAATCCGCCCGGCGGTCACATTGGAACACTCGTCAAGATTATCGCATTTACGTACGTGGGCAGCAGTCTCTTTGTTAAAACCTTCCTGCCTTCGCCATTTTTTTCTATTCTTGAATACGTGCCCCGTTGAGCCGTGCAGCGCGCGTGGGCGTAATTGCGATATAGCCGGCCGCCTTATCACTCGGCCCGCATTTCGGATGGGCCGCATGCCGCATTTGCAAGGTATATATTCAGTACCTGCCTAATAAACTTATGACGGGTGCGCGTGCTGATTGGGCGATTCGCATGAATGAGCGTTGGGGAGGCCCGGCTACAATTATAGTTGATCGCTGATCGTCTTAACGATTAGCAAGGGCCTACTTCTATCGTCTCTATACGTAGCCGCTTTGTATCTATCTCAAGCGAGTTGTTCTTGTGCTTCGAATTTGCATATGTCCGGCACAACGAACTGAAAGGGGTAGAAGCGGTAACGCTGATACGACTTGATGTAGTCGTCCATGTTACCTGCGATTAGATCGGGAGTACAGGTGAAAATACTAGGGCTAGTGCTTACTTCACATAACACACAATTGAAAAACGTTTTTGGCAGATTCTAGCCATCATGAAAGTTTTAAGATCTCCTAGCAACTAGAGAACAAATGACAATTCAATGTTTTAGCTGGCCCCATCAAAGGTGCAACGACACCATAGGAGAAAAGAAATGCAGTACTCTAGACCCTTTCGAATTTCTTTGGTTCAACCCCTCTCGTTAAGGATTTCGTTTGAAACTTATTATTTCCTGGAGAAGTTGTTGGTTGATTCGATAAGGAGGGCTGGCATTAAGGAGTGTTTAGCAATTTTATCTATTCTGGAAATCTGGGTGGATCATATATTTTGTCAGGGGTAACTGATCTTGTCAGTTTTTAATTTTCCGCGATTTCCAAGTTCTTGGCATGATTGTTTCTTTCTGGTATGAATTTACCGTTATTCTTCTTTTTATTTGTTCAAACTTGAAAAGTCCTAATTTATCCTGAACTACCCTGCAAAAACGACCTCCGCGTAACCTCAGTCAAACAACACGTCTCCATGTAAGTAAGGGCTTTGATCACTTTGATCAGATTTTTGGATCAAATGATTCCACCTTGTGACTTCGAGAAATAAAATTATTTTAATTGATAATTCTAATGACGTACTTATTTGCATGGCACGTACTGACTGACACTTCCCTGTGTAATATTTTATCATCGTGTGTCACTGCCTTAAATGGTTAGTTGTACTTTTGGAACGTCCCTCTGTTCCACCCGGGCACACTCTCAGCATAGTTGCTATAGACTACTAGAAAAAAGAATGGCTTATTAAAACATTTGGAATAATGGTCTAGCGGCCACCCTCCTCCTCTTTTTTTTTCCTTCTTCGCCCGTCCCATTCCCCCCCCCCCCTGTATGCTCGGGCACCCCTCAGCACCCCCCTGACACGCCCCATCGCCATCCCTCCCGTTCGCAATCTCGGGTTTCGCTTTGGTAACAACTAGAGACTATCTACTCAACCTCAAACCCGGTATCCCCATTTCCCACCCGCGAGTCGCCTCTCAATATTAATTGAATTCACTCTTCCGAAATTGTTTTCAATTATGCAAATTGAGGAATCCACGCTGCGACGCGCGGTCGCCTCGAGACTCGTGCTCACCGCTCGAGGTTCCTGATTTTGACTTTGGAAGACGTGAGCCGTGGTGGTGGTGGTGGTGGTGTGTCGGCGGCTGATGCTTCAGCAGTCGAAGAGGCCGGGACGGAAAGATGTTTCTTATTTTATCAATTGTTTTTCGGTGTTAGTTTCGATCACGGCTGAAGTTGAAGCTCGTTAATTATTTTTTTTTTTGTAAAGATTGGTGTAGTTTTCGAGACGGGATACTGTGAATGCCATTGATAGGGTGGCAGCGAGTGTCTCGCCAACTCGGCATAGAGGGCACTTCGGGCGCGCGCGAAAAGGGGGTGGGGTGGGGGTCGGTACGTTCGAATTGCGGGGATGTGAGTGGGTCGGCGGCGGAAGTGGACAGGCGACCGGGCTCATGATTCATGATGGCCACCCCACGCGCCACCGCCGTCGATATTGTCGTCCGCATCCGCGCCATTTGTCAGCGACGGAGCGAGCGCGCGTCACATTCGGCGCTTGCGCCCAATGTGTCGAGAAGAAGCGCCAGAGAGATGCTAGAGAACACGCGCTCTCTCACACGCGTGTTCCAAACGCCCGCCATTCGGTTTACATTGGGCCGCCTTAGCCCTGTCCAGCTCCCCTCCCCCTCCCGCACCCCATTGAGGGCTTCATGAACGACGGCTCGACCTGCCTCGAGGCAGTACAAGAAACGAGTTTAAAATCCGCACTCGACAATTTAAAAATCAAAATCTGAACAGTCGAGAAACTGATGACCACTCCCTTAAGAACTAAGAAAATATTCTCGTATTATGATCAAGTATCGTAAGTTGTTATACAGAGTAGTTAACATTTGTATTAGTATTTCAGATAATCCTAGACGAGATTACCAGTTAAGAACTATATTTTTTGTTCAAACCAAAACGATACATGAACAAGACAAGAATCCTGTCTGTGTCTGGTTATCGGTGCCGGTTCAATGCAAAAACGTCGTCACTCCATCAAAGACGCGACGATGGTGGTAATGGTGGTGGTGACGACTCGGGACTCAGTCACTCGGACCAGTCGCCAGTCGTGACGCTAGTCCAGGCCGGAAGTGGGCGGCGGCTCTCCCATGATGAATGCCGGAAGTCCGGAATGGAAATCAGTCGCGTCGACCCGCCGTGCTGGCGCGTGCCGGGCGACGGGGAACCACCACCCCTTCATCCACCACCAGTCGTGCGCGCAACCGGGAAATGGAAGTGCCAGGGTCCGTCCGACTGCGACCGACCAACCAACCGGAGTCCTATATGACGTATCCTGCAGGCATTCAGGGCTTGAAGCGTCGTTGAAATCAAATCTGAAACGTAAAATAACTGAACTTTTGGAGCGACGAAAACGCCTCGCATTAACAAAATGTCCTCATGCTGTTTGTGATCCATTGTTGACGCAAGAGACTTAACACATCAACTTGCGTCTTGGTCAAAATTTGCTCATCGATATAAAAATGCCCAACGCGCCCCAATTGCACGTACGAGCACTTTGCCAACAAGCTTTGTATCTAGATGTTGCACCCAAAAATGATGGTGGTGGTTGGGGATGGGTGTGGAGGGCAGGATGACTGATGTGACGATTTGGTGAGGATGGTTGGAGGTGGTGTGGAGGAGGAGGGGTGGGGAGGGAGGATAACGGATCTGTTCGATATATTCGCGCGTGTGCCTTTCTCCCGCTCTCTCTCATTGCACCCCTCCATTTTCTCCACCACCACCCCATTATACACCAGTGCTTTTTCTCTTTTACCCCTCTCCTGTTCCCCCACCCGTCATCACATTTCCTGCCCTCCCCCGCCCCATTATATGACCCCCCTCACACACGACTCGTGCCTGCATTCAGAGCGACCGTTTGTGGATTTATCGACAAATTTAGACGATATGTGCGGCGAGATGAAATTGTTAGATTGTTTAACGCCCGTTCTGACATTGGGACAACATGGCTCGACAGGATCTTCTCTTAGCAGGGACAGAATAATTTTGTGATTTCCTTGGTATGCCTTTTGGAATTAATCATCTCTTACAGACTGTAAAATAATGATGATGGCTTCATTCAAATACATGTTCAGTACATGTACACGTATTTCAGGATACAGAAATTGATAAAATTGCTATTTTAATTAACTTTTTTTTTTAATTCACTGAAGTGAACAACCGGAAGATTCGTAATTGCAATATTGTTTGCGTTGAGGTGACGTCTTAAGCGATTAATGTTATCTTGAGTGAGCAATGTGCTTGCTGGCAAGTCAACTATTTAATGCCGCTCTTACTAATGTGTCGATTTTTAGAGATCTGTTTCGGGATTTCAGTGACTTCCCCTTTTAGGCAGGTTCGACTCGTTTCTATTGGACCACTGCAAATAAAGCGCTGTAAGTGGTGCATGCGGCGCGCCTGCCGCCCCCTACAGATTTATTCGGGCCGCAACACTGGTGGTCGTTTCTCTATATAGGCGACATTTTATTTCCCTTTTCTTTTACATAATACATATCCACACGGACATAAATATTCTCGCACACAGTGCACCGTTCTATGTGTGCTGTTAATTGGATTGATAAGGTTTAATGGAGTGCCTAATTGATGGCGGATCAGTTTCTATAATTACAAAAATAATTAGCGCGCACGAGGTAGATTAATTAACGTCTTACCAAATAATTACTCGTCTAATTCAGATTATTGTTACGAGGGTATTCATTTTGAATTGGGTTTAGCGGGAGGAAAAACGACGTCATCTTAAGGTCTGCGTTGGTAATTTATAGCATCTCGTATCGTAAAAATTCTTATCACTTTATATCATACAACAGAGTATATAAAGTTTTCATAATCTAAATTTAAAACAGAAATGAATAATTCATTCTTTAAATTCAAACCAATTCTGTGTAATTATTATTTTAAATATCAATTATAAATTTAAATCAAGTTGTTTTTTAAATTAAAATTTCTAGTATTTTGGTTTGTTCGTTCCTTTTTGATCATCGACATCGAACATTTTTTCCTTATTCATCAATAAGACAATCGAGATTTCTTTAATTTGATGTCGGGTCGTTTCATTGATAACACTGCATACGATATATTTTAATTCATTTGTTATTTGTGATCTTGTATTTTGAAACTCAGCTAAGGCGTTTGCGCAAATATCTGAAAGTCCACGAAATATAGTTTTGACGCCATTGTGCCCCAAGACTCTAATGTTGCTACTGTTTCTCTACTTCTTGCACCACTAGTGGTGTAAATAAAATAGTGCCGAAGCACGCCATGTCGGATGTCAAGTTAATGACTATTTTGAACACAAGTGGAAACACTAGTTAAAACACTAGTGGTGTGCAGCAGTCGACAGTTGACGACGACGACTCCTAGAGAGCAATTGATGAAACCTACGTTTTCGAGTGCATGGGTACCTCTTAACCCACTAACCAGATAACCCCGCGAAACAGACGACGCCATTCTTTTCTTGACGTCAGCCTTGACGAAGACCTTTTGCCATTTTTGCGTCGCCATCTAATTTGTGGTGCCACCTGGTGACCGACGAGGGAAACCCGGACCTCGGGCCATTTACGCCGAAGGGTTAGTTGTGGCAGCCATTGCTTACCTGGCAGACACGTGCCGGTTGCAGCTCGATTGTTCCCACGATGCCACCGGTTGGCTCGCTTCAGGTGCGTGAGAGCTTGCACCCCTCGAGCCCTATGTAGCAAACGGTGCAACCATTTTTACCCATTTTGATCAACAAGCTCTGTCCGTTTCGCATCTCGTCTGCGCCATTTCATTCCTATAGGAAAGACTATGTTATTTTACAGTTCACTGTATATTCAGTGTAGAGTAATGGGGCGATGCTATATGGCTGAAACATTCTCAATGACCATACTTCTACTGTGTATGTGTAATTAATCTTCTTTTTGGAATTTAATGCAGATTCACTAATAGGTTCGGGGAAAATTCTATACTATAAACGAAAGATTAAATTGCATTTAGCGTGGGGTGTACCAACAAATGTTGGTTGGCAACGCCATTTACTGAACGTCTGCTCCATTTTCTTATTAATAAAGAAATTTACCGAAGCCTTTTCGATAAATTAGATAAGAGTCATTTTGCCTGGGGCTTCTAAAATGGACCTATGCAGCGAAGTATTATATTTTATCGGCTGTTCTGTATTAAACACATTTTCAATTTTGTTGGCAGGATAAATGTCGAAGTAGAAATATTTTTTAAAAAATTGTTCCTTTCAGTCTTTGTTTAAAAATAAGATATTCCATTAAAAGAATATTTCTTAATGGCCTCAGTATCAAGAAAATTTCCAACTTCATCCATATACAAACGAGTTCTAGGTTAAATTTTGTTATGCTTTAAATAAGCGCCAAAAATCATGAGGCCACAAAAGTCACATGATTTTGTATTTAAAAAAAAATTAATTTGAAGCGATTCAAATAAAAAGCACCCTGCTCCGTGAATAGCTTCCCTCGACAACGCCCCTCCGTCAGTCAAAAACGTTGTGTGGTTTGCTGTGTCTCGCCAACCTCGGTCACGTGATCGACATCGCGTGACAACATTCTCGATTATGCACGATCGATGACTAGCACTATGCGCGCCCCCTGTCGGTTTGAAGCGAATCCTCCCATTCTTTGAATATGCTGTTTTATCTGCAAACAAACGAGGGAGAGGGAGAGCAGGGAGAAGTGTACAGTGCCTGAGTAGTTTGAATTAAATTTTGATTCTAATTCATTGAAGTTCAAATCCGATGCACGCAGTTTTTCGATACTGTATCACAAGATGGAGTTGACAATCTGAACTCATTAATATTAGAAAGCAGCTTTGCACGGTAATTTGAGTAGATGAGCACGCAGTTCAGCCTTCCCAATCAATGTACAGACGTCAGACTTTAATGACGATTATCGGTTGACGATGCTCCAGATGCTGTACAGTATTTGCACATTATCTCTCTGTAGGGCGGCGCTAAAAAAATCAATTCGCTAAAGTCGATGAAGGAAAGAGGGGTTGTTGTGTGAGTGTTATCGACGCAACCAACGTCGATCGCCAGAGTCTCTCATGCCTGGTGGCAGTGAGCAGCAACGCGTGGCCAAAACGTGAGCACTCCAGCATGCGGCTTGGCCTCGCTTCCGGACCATGCAGTTCGCCTGAAAGCGACCGCCAAACCGGAACAAGCCGCAAACAGAGCTCGACGACCGCGCTTTCTCTTCTGCTCTTCTGTCTCTCTCTCTCTCTCTCTTTCCTCCCCCATGTCAGCACTCCAACCCCCCATCCCCCCTCAAGCCCCCATAGTTTCCCTCTGACCTCCCGTTTCGCAAATACCACCGCCCACATCAGTACTAGTCAATAGAAATGCATTGAATACGTATACATGGACCCTGAATATGCGTGATTTGTCTGCAGTTGCTCGAACGCTTTCGCCAAATCGCAGACGCTGCTTTGCCTAATAATTAGTAATCTAATTCGTTTTGAGAAAATCGAAATTCTTCTTTCCGTGTTTTCGTGATGTACTAAAGAAAAACCTTTCCTGAAGTAGCTATTAATAGTCAATAGTCATTTTTTAAAGTTACCTTCTCGTGTCTTCTTTTGTACAAAGTGCTTATTCAAGAATTACAATATGTACCCAATATGGTAAAGAGTGCACGGTGTGGCCCAGTGGGCCACCGTGCACTGATTGCGCCATGGAAGCCACTAGGTGGCGACTATGGCGCCAAGTTTAGGTTGCCTGTCTCCAGGTAACCTGTACACTAACCAGGCAAAGATCAATTTCATCCTTTGCCTCTGTGCTTATTCTGTTTCCCAGCTACCATCGTGTCAAGTTGTTCGTGTGTGTTGTTTTTTGTTTTTTGCGGCATTTTTGCACCGAATAAAGTCGCGTTTTTCTGGCAATTTTTTGGCCTTATTTCTGACAGCTTAGCTGAGTTTTTCTAGACGAATTTAGGTGTTTTTCAACTGGTCACCATCTTGGACTTTGTGTGTACAGCCCATCCACAAGGATTTTCAAAAAAGTAAGTCAGATTTTTCTCGAATTCTAGAAACAAGAGATTTTACCAGATGCGTGTACCAGTTACTTTTGCTGCCCTCTGCTGTCGTTCTAAAGAAAAACTTTGGTACATTTCACATTTTCTTTAGTTTGATTTTTGCTCATAACTTCAAAAATTAAAATAATCTGAGTTATAAATCTGTTGGTGGCCTGGCAAAAGAAGATTTATCTGAACTGCAGAATATTTGTCGGAATTTCGCGAATTTTTTTTTGACAGTTTGGGAGAATTTCGGGGATTCGGATTTGAAAAAATGTGGACGAGATTATGAAGCCATGTCGTCCTCTGGCTGGGTTCACTGCGCTCAAGTGATTGTCAGGCGCTGACATTGGCAAAAGAGTGGTGGTTGGGACTGTGTTTTGACACCACATGACACTCAATAAAACTGTTTTATCAGCACTACGGGGGTCGCTTACCCGTGGCGCCCTTGCTCTTCATTCGCCTATACGCGAACAGAATGTGAATAATTAATTGGGTGGCAGGTCTGATGACTGCCAATGAAAAATTATGGTCCGTGGATTGAGGGACGGAAGGAGGGAGGGGAAGACCTTCAACACTCAATAAAAAATATGGTGTGCCAATCGTTGCCGATATTAACGTCCGGTTTTTCGTACATTTGGACACCACCCGAGGTCAGATTTTCGACGCACTCGAAGGTGACATTTGCACGATGGTGTCTCTGACGTTTGGAATTTCTAGTCAAGCCGATGGGCGCTTTAAGCTCACAATTGAAACGTCATAGGCGCTATCGTGGAATTACTGACCCTTAAAAAATGCATTAATATTAAATAGCGGCCTATCCGTAGATCAGTTAACAAAACGCGTCACTCAGTCGATCGTAATGGCCTACAAATGCAATTCATAGAACAGTTATTTCGTGAGGATTCTGATGAGATTGTGCCCAAATCACCACCATGGCCACTAGGGGCGCTGTTTCACTGTTCCTCAAATTTGGTCTCTCCGCTAATTTTGCGAAAGAAAAAGCCCTCCCCATTTTTTTCATACATCACATTTATTTCTTTAGCCCATTATGATTATTCTGGCCAGTCCCTCGGTGGTGTACACGTCCATCGCATTCCATCATCCCATTTTGGTGGATGTCCATCGTGCTGTCCAGTCTCATAACTCGCCACCAATGTGCACACATACAAATACGTTGAACCTCCCTCTTGATTCCCAATTCCAGAAATATTTCTGTGCATTCCCGGATAATCCCTAGAAATTTAACTTGAAATGCGCAGCATACCAAAGAATAAGTATGTTATCGTGGATTTTGCCCCCATTTCCTCTATATATAAAAGTTATTATGTATTTGTTAATAACGTTGTTCCTCTTGAGGTCGCTCCAGATGACCGTTATGTTTTCTTGATGTGGTCAGATTTAACTAGGCGACTTCTGGATCTTGAATTCATCAAGAAAGACAAGTTAAGGTACATTATTTTTGTGAGGGAGTTGAAAAGTTCAGCTGTGAATCTCTTAAGAAAAATAGTGTCAAGAATGTAAAAAGGTCAAGAAGGTGGGATTCAATTTTGGTTGCAGTGCTGGCACTAAACTCGGCATTTAGTATTCCTGGTTCGGTGAGTTTCGACTCGCTGCTTCAGCGAATCACCTGCCAATCAGATTCAACATTTTGGAAAATATGGATGAGCCGGTGCCGCGTTCGAATCCGCGTGGACGGCGTCACCATGCGCCACTCTGTCCCCCTTCCCCCCAGGCCGGTGCGCGCCCTCTTTCAGAGCCATCAACGGATACAAAAATCCACAGAAAGCTGTCCACCGACCGACCCCACATGTCTGACATCCTACAGCTCGAGCATCAGTCGACTGTCGACCTTTTGAATAAGTCAATTGCATATAAAAATTGTCCGTTATGAATGGCTTCGATTAAGCGGCGCCGGGCTATAAGCTGACTGCTGACCGATCCGACTACTGGACATGGCGGGCCCCCTGTAGATGGTGATGGCCCGCCCTCGCTTCGAAAATCACTGAAATGCGCCTAACGTCACTCGCTGCCCAGAACTTTAACAAATAACTACTACAGTATAAACTCAGACAAACGAGGTTTTTGACTTAGTGGTGTAAGACTGGTTTTTTCTCTAATTGAAACAAGAGGTTTTACTATTTTTTTTTCGATCTACTGTAGTTAGCCATACTACAGGCGTTATGTAATATTGCCTCATGGTGCTTTGATGACAGACTTTGATGGTGCTCTGCTGCGATCTGTTGGCGTTATATTTCTTTGTCTTGTGACATTTTCTTTCGGTAATTTTGACATGCGAAGGTTATATGTTCTCATAACTGAAAAATGTTTCGTAAAAAAAAATCGAGTTACACTACTCTTTGTTTCATCGCGTCATATATCTGTTTATTGTAGTATTTTGGTGAAATTTTATTTTTGTAAGTTCAACATCCAAATACAACAGTCATTTGCGCAAACAAATTTTGAAATTGGGGTTCGTAACGTTTTAACAAAATGTATTGGCAATAATTTCAAGGGGGCATAGGTTCATTTTGGACGTGTATCGCCTGTGCACTTTCATGCAGATCTTTGCTTTTCTTTTTTTAAGAACATTGAATGCGGTATGAGTGGCAAGTGCTGGCCTCGATAGCTGTTAGGGGGCGCTGACGCTGCCGTCCGCGCGCGAATATACGTAATTAGCTGTCAGCTCGTATGAGCGGCCGGGGCCATCATCGGACCTAACAAAAGCTAATCGTCCGAAACAAGGCTGGCCGCGCTGGTATCGCTCGCTCGGTTGCCCGGCGCTTTTTTCTCCCCCCACCACCGCCGCTTCTTCTCTGACCACGTCTCTTCGGTCGCGACCCCACATATATAATATAATATTACGTCATAGACCGCCACCCTCGTTTCCACCCAACCAATATAAGCTAATACCACTTCTTCTATGATCCGTCCCCATCATCCACTATTCGTCCACGGTGGTCAGTTTCGTGGAGGGGGCGAATTACTAAGCTAGTCGGTTGATGACTTCGCCAGTTCGGCAACTGCTGCTTCTCCTTCGCTATGCTCTGTTTAAGATATATATTTTGAAATTTATAATTTTATTATTTTTAATTTTTCATTGGACTACAAACGACATACACAGTGAGACTAACTGCTACCTGATAAATACATATGTACATGTGCAGTTGAAAATCGAGTGGTCAAGTCTCTGGTTCTCGAAGGTACAATAAATTGTTTTGGTTGTTGTTTTATGATTCCAAAGAATGCGAGGTCTGAGACTTCGCATTCTCTATCACATGTGTGATTTTTCTTTCACCTCACTTCAAAGGAATTTTGTTAGGATCTCAAACCAGTCACCGACAGACATGATAAATACCTCGTCTAGATCATGCGATGGACGAGCAACTTTTTTATTAGGTATATTTTGTAATCATGTTTATGTCATTATTTATTGTTCAAAATAAGAGTCTGAGAAATTTTGAATGTAAACTATGATATTTATTTTCGAATAACTTCAAGCTTCAAATCTATGTAGTCTTTAGCACATCTTACATATTTACAATCGATAAAATCAATCTTGACTTGCTGCTTCGAATCGGGTGTTGATCTGTTGGATGGACCGTCGGTTTAATTCATCGGAGTTGATTTTGTATAGGAAACCATCTGCTAAATCACTATTCTGCAACCAGTTGTTGCGCAACATCTCCTCTATTTTGTGAGAGAATAAGATCTGAAATCTGAATTGAAGGGATACTATTCGAGCCACCACGGTGTTCAACTGCCTCTAGACACAGGCCATCCGTCCACCATGTTATCGTATGGAGAGAGAGAGAGAGAGAGAGAGAGATCTGGTGGGGGAATCGTAGTCCACCAATTTAATGTCCGTCCATATACCGAGATGACTCGATTGGCGTTGTTTTCATCCTTATCAGCCATCGGGAGCTCTGCGGTGTGGTCATAGCGTCGCATTTATCCAGTGTGCCTAATAGTCGTTGTCCACCTAAACCCCCTCCTTCATTCCATTCTCTCTCGTTTCACTTGGTGGTGTCCACGGCCTTCTTCCCCCCACCCCCTTCTGTCTTTTACCGTCACCCCCACTCCCTTCCCCCCTCCCAATATGGCGTTCAGAGTTGACGCATGACAAGGCATTTGCCATATTTATGTATTGGTTTGGTCAAATTGCTTTGACCGGAGATAAAGTTTTGGATTTACTGCGATGGGGAAAATGGGGCCAATATAAATATGGAATAACTAAGGGAGGGGGTGGAGAGAAAAATGGCGAGGGGTGGCGGTTGACAAAGAGGATGTATATATATAGAGGGAATATAATAAAACTGAGAGTATTAATACAATGAGAATGTGTTGCGACGAGCACATAAATAAATCCTCGTCTAGGAAGGAGTCGGTTCCTTGTATATGGGAATTCTGATGTACGGATGTTATATTAGGGTGATTGGTGTAATGCTGGTTGTAATGGCCGGGTGCTGTGAATAATGTGAATGGTCGCTGTTGCAATTCCACTGTTGGAGAATGTCGAATTTTTTACATATGGTTGCGCAACCGTTTATAATTTCTGATTGGAACTTACGATATGAAGTGAAGCTGAATCATTTGCAAAATTGGTTCAATTTTTTATTTGCGTCATTTGTAAATGTTTCAATTTTTTTTGTTAAAATGTGATTGATCTGCTAAATTCAATATTCCGTACAGTATTGCTGTACTTCCGTTATTTTGTCGACAGTTTTAATGTGTTCTGTGACAGATGATAATGAGTCAAGTCGTTAATAAATTTGTTTGGCTATTTTGGAAGATTTAGATTTTGGAAGATTCTAGTGTGGAAAATGTCGCTGGCATCACTGGTAGCACGTGATTGGCGTTCGAATGTTCAGCGCCATTTTGTGTTGAGTTTCAAGTTGTGTTGTGAAATGACAATGCTTAAAACATCAACGGCTAATCACAATCGAGGCATCAAATAACTTGCGCTCAACTACAAATTTGAGGAACTATCTACAGCTAAAATGTTATTCTATTTCGTTAAGCCATTCTCCGGTTACACCCGGGCCTCACGTTGGTTGTGGGGCCACACTGGATATCCAACCCCTGTACTCCATAAACCCAGCCCGACATTAGTCTATCGCTCATGGAATAATGTTCGTAGTACGTGTATACTGAGCAGTTGACCAGTTAATGTACGAGTCGTTACAGACAATAATATCATACAATTATATGGCGATGCGTGGAAATATACGCGCCCAAATTACGGGTGACAAATTGGAAACCGTGAGCGCGCATCCTCTACCTGTAGTGTAGTGTTTTTGTCACGCGTATCGAACGGGATGGCCTGGCAGCCAATCACGGCGCTCCGTCTGACCCCAGCGTGTTCCCACCAGGCGACGTCATAAATTGGTTTAAAAAAAAAACAGAACTCCGGTCTCACATGCGTGAAGAATTCGAATGCGTTGACGTACGTACGCGCGTGTACAGGGGTCCCCGCATATATTTACAGCGAATTGCGTTTATTGCACCACCATAATATTGTTCCGCGAAATAAAACAATAGGACACCCATTACCTTTCCTGATGGAGATGTTATGGTGGTAGCAGCCAGTTTGTCAGTCATATAAAAACACAACTGAATATTGAGTTCGGAACGCCACGCGTTTCGTGAGAGGTCATTCCTAGTTCGGTGTCTGTTTCCGCACTCGTAATACTCGAAATTAAAAAAAATCACAACTTTCAATTATTGTTGAAGCAAACTGCATCCAAAAATCGCATTTCTTGAGGCAATTCATTCCACTTCAAATGTAAATAATTGAAATTACAGTCTGTACAATTTTTAATATACCGAGTAATCTATTATCTACAATACAGTATTAGTACTTAAAATTATTTTTTAGCAAACACACACTTTTTTCTTATCAAATTTTAAATTGAATAATGACAGAATAAATCTGATTGCCTCCAAAGAGGATCTGTTGGTTGAACACACAACAATTACAATATGGTGTCCATTTTCGTGAGTAGTTTTCTTCCAGCCAGTCATGAATCAAACCTACAAAGTCCATGTATGCAAATTTTCTTTCTTGGGAATGTGAAAGGGTTGCGATGCCGTTTTTATCTATCTCGAATCATGACAGTGCCCGTGGTGTTTTAAGCATGGCCACCATCAGTGCACATTAATTTATTATTATGGGGGTGCCGCAATCAGCGCTCATGAATCGATATCTGTTTAGCTACAGAGTTGGTGAGAGCCGGATAGAAAGATGGAGTTGGGAGTTGAGACCACATAGGTAGAGACAAGGTGGGCGGGCCCATCGTTCTTCGATGCCAGCGCCACCCGCGCTTTTATTACTTCCGCTTACATTAATTGATGCCAGTTTGATACCGTCGAATCGCCGTGTGTTGTTGTCTGCCCTCCTATGTTTCGACATGGCGCTGCATATACCTAGTACATGTATATACGATGTGCTCGCTGCTGTTTCCGGGCGACGCCTGGCTCCTGGCGAACAGGATGACCGGGCTCTCTGCGCTCTCGGCTCGTTTCGTTTCTGTGATTTGGACTCTTGCGATTTGTGCGCACCTCCGGGTTCAATAATATCCAACCGAGACCCGGGCACGCAAAGCAAGCAGTTATTCCAGTTTTTAAAAAAATTCGTATTTGTAAGATAATGTGGAAATTTTGAAGTATGTTGATTGAAAATTGTCGATAAGTTTTTCAAACTACCAAAACCTTTTCGTCACTATCTCTTGAGTTTTGAGTGAGTTCGATCATTTTGTGGCGTGTTTCGCAAATTCTTAAGTTTCTTTATCTTTGTCTTGCCAACTCTGACGTCGTCTTCCCTAGTGTCCGTGTCCTTTCTTTTTTTATATTACCCGAAGACATCTTTTTATGTTTATTTTTTTTTTAATTCACTGAAGTGTATATTACAACAGGAGTTTCTGTACCCCTCTCAGTGCTTAGGCATTATACGATACACAAAATATTTTAAGGCGATACAAAATATTTTAAGGCGATGTTTGTAATTGTTTGTGTAATATCTCATCATTCCAAATAAAGTATTGATTTTGATAGTCAGAATTAGGTGAAAAAATGAAATATAGCTTATAATTGACAAAATGCAATTTTTGTAGATCAAAATTACACTGTAGTTTGTTTGTAAACGGTATAACTGGTTAATGATAAATCATAAGATTATTTCAAGCAATTGCGGTTATTGGTCTTGGGGAAACAATTATGGGGCAGTGTTTATTTACTTATTATGAATTGTAAAATATTAGATCGCCTTTTTAAGTATACATTTTTTAAAAAATTGATCGAGGTAAATGAACTGTTCTTCAAACTGTTCCAAAATGGACATCAAAAGAAATTGGAATCAAAATATAAACGGTTTAAAAATTTAGTCATTCAGAAAAGTTTCTCTGCTGGGACGACGATGTTTATTTTTTAAAGCGGGTGATCAAAGCGTGTGATTGCCTGCTTTAAGTCGAGTTGGGTTTTTGTGAATGAAATTTACATTTCCACCAGAGTGTGGATATATTATAGGGAAAATACGAATTTGACGTAGTTAGGTTTGATCGTGTTGGACTTTCTTGCCTAGGCAAGTCGGGCCGTCATGGCTCACGGACGTGTGCATGGCCTCTGGAGGATGGGGACCCGTATGTGGCGTCACAACGATCACTTTCTGCGTGTGGTAAAGTGGCAGCCCGTTAATTTGCATACGCGCGCAATTTGCATCAGAAGAGTGCCACCCGCTTGGCACCCGACGTCACGAAACCCCAAAAACTAAATTTAGCATAGGAGAGCTTGCCAACTTTGTGGGGTCGTTTAAGTTACCGTTGGCGAACCGTTACATGTGTATTGATTACACATTGAAGCCGCACGAATGACAGGATTCAATAGCTTGTGGCAAGGCGGTAGATAATGAAGATTTTTCTTCTGTAAGGCAATTATTTTCTGTTTTTTTTAAAATTACAATTCAGTCGAAATGATGGATGAAAACATAAACCTGAGCCGACATCATATGCTGCATGTACATGTATAAATTGCTTATAATCTATTTGTACCCGAATTCGCAGTTTTCAATATCCTTGAGTTGGTGAATTCGCTGCTGTTTCTTTAACATTTATATTTTGTATTGATGGAACCTGAACATTCAGGTTTATAACAAGTGTGCGAGTCACTGGAAAGCAGACAAACTACAATTTGGTATAATTTTGTTTAAACTAAATTGTGAAACTGCTGGTTCAATGACTTCCACTCACACTGGCTGTCCCAACTTTACCTTTAACCTCAACTTTACTAATTTACCTAAAAAAAATTGTTTGAATTAAAATAAAACACACGCACATCTTTTGAATATGTTTGTCACGTTGTAATCTGAAAATATTGGTTTGAAAAACGTTGCATGTAAAATGACGACACCGTAATTAAATTGTCCTCTCATAATGACAAAGACTGAGCACTTCCGAGGTGATAATGACTTCTGTTTGGGAAAGCAACCCATTTAGGCTGACCCGCATTGCACCGATGTTAGACGGTGCAGCATCCTGTTATCTTAAGTCAAACTGAATTGAATGTTAAAAATGGAACGCAATCTGGCGTTTCACATTCTCTTTGCGTGTGGTCATGCAAATTAAACAGAGTTTTGTTTTTTCCTTCTCGGGAATCATAACGAAATACTTGCAACTCAGTATTTTTGTTGATGCAATCTGAATTTTTTATTCACAGAAAGAACACTGTGCGTGTGTGTAAACTCAGACGATAATTGTGCATTGGAAATATGTGTTCAGATTAAGGACATTTGATTTGACGAAAGACAGAGAGCGCCGTCTCGTGACTGGTCCCCACGAGGATAGGCTGTTCCGGCGACACGGTGGCATTTGGATCCACGAGGAGCCGCTGGACACACACACAACCACTCATCTTAATTGGTCGAAATGGATGCCCAGCGCCATGTTCGGAACCTCTTACACGCGCGCCGACAGACTGAAGGTCCTCGTGGCGCGCAAGTTGGAACATATCCCTGGAAGAAAGAGATTGGAAATAGGTTAGAGGAATCTGGATTTTCTCTTTATTAAACGGCAACCGTCAGTGGCTGTGTACAGGAACCATTATTCGATCAGTATCGATCCTCCTGCTATCCAATCTGCGCTCGTCCACCGTTAAGCCGTCCGCGGCGCCACAGTGGCAGTGCCGACGCGACACGCAGGGACGCAAGAAGCCTTTTAACATTTTTTTTTCTTCTTCAAAAGGTGAGATTAGCGGAGTCAATTACCGATTTATACCGGTGGACAACCGAGCGCGAGAGTATATACGTGTACTTGGCTGTATAGGTGGCGTCCGTCAATTGCGCGGCTCACGGTCCGCCGGGACAAGGGGAAAGGTGACCCTAATGGGTGGGGGAGGGGAGCGAGTAAGGGAGAGGGATAAATACCTAGATCTCTTTCCAAAATAAAAATCCCATCAAAGCAACTGCTCTTAACTACTGGATATACACGTCACATGTCGACGTGATTTGTTTTGGCTCTTTGAAGATTTACCACGAGTTGGAAAAGTTTTTTCATCTTTGAATTTTGTTCTCCGTTCAAACATTTATGAGATCGAGTGAAGCTGGCTCATTCGTTAACTCTTTCAACTACTACTAACTCATTTATTTAAATTACCTGTAGTTTTAGCATCTAGGATTTTTGAGATGCCGAATTAATTTGCAATTAAGGATTAGGGGGGTGGGGTACATGAACAATCACACATGTTGTCGCAAAATGGCGGACGAGACAGCGATGCTTAGTTGTGGTTCCGATCCCCGAGCGGTCATCCGAGGGTCGGTGTGTGTTTAGCGAGGAGAGTTTCCCCGCTGGTCACCCCCCCCCCCAACTCCCCATTAGTTCCCCCGCAGGAAAATGCTACCGCCAAGACTGACTGACCACTCGGTGTAGTCAAGGGTAAACGACGACGACGACGATGGCGTCGCCGACAAAGTGCTGGAGCTCTGGCCGAGAAACGAGATGACCCCGGCCGGCAATCACGCGTGTCCGCGGCGGTCGTCATTCGACGACTTTGCCACGGTCTGGCGAATTCTGTCTCGGGAGTGCCGCAGGGCTAAAA
>JAQGBY010003352.1:0-19552 GCA_034698785.1 Mycogona germanica
TTTTAATTCACTGAAGTGACGGATCACAACAGGAAGATTCTGTACCCCTCTCAGAGCTTAGGCCCTATGTGAGAGGATGTGATCCAAACTGACACGTTTCGGTGTGATTCTCTTCGTTTTGTTCGGCGGTTGTCTGTTCTATGATAGGCAGCCTTTTCTACACCTAGTATCACTTTGACTGAAGGTCAGTCAGTCCCAGTGCAGGACGTTGTCGTTTAAATTTTTCATTAAGAAAGCGATATTATTGAGAAACCGGCTTTATTATTCACTGGGAGCTATTTCTGCAGTCCGTATTTCAATATTTTAAAAAGCAAACTGGCATTATATACCAACAATCTTAATTTATTCAATTCTATATTGAACTGTTTCGGCCACAGATGTAGTCATTTGGCAGAGAGGAACAAGGGCGCATTGTGGTTTGTACTTTGCCCATATGACAGAATGTATTCTAAATTTGATTTTCAAAGTTAATTTATCAGATTGTCGGACAGATCACAGTTCAGTTGAATAGAAGGCAGACTTGGTGATACGATCGGATCCCAGGGGATCTGAGAGGGGTAAAGAATCTTCCTGTTGTGATCCGTCAATTCAGTTAATTAAAAAAAAAAAAAAAAAAAAAAATCCTGGCTCGAGCTCTTGGATTATTTTTTCACTTTAATTTATTGTTATTTTTTGTTTGTAAATACATGCATGGACACGAGTTTCAAGTCGCTCGTCTCTGGTGACTGTTAGCTGCTCTCTAGCCGCCCAACTCTTTTCTTAACAATAGGCGGCGCCACGTTCGTCATCGCGAGGGCATTTTTCCACGACCGTCGCACGCAGAGCAGCAGCAGCCCTTTTAATTGTCACTTATTAAGTGGGCAATAATTTGATATTAATTTCTAGCAGCAGGCGGGCCTGGATGATACCGCAAATCTTCCTGAGACCACCTTGGTAGGGAAGTTCTCTTCTCCCCCGAACTCCTATTTCGAAACTAAAGCACGGTCTCCGTAACTCTCATGTCAGATTAATGAGGTGCCGATCGTTCAATTGATAAACTGTTGGTAATAGTCAAGCCGAACCAAAGAGAGCTCACTCACTGTTTAGCGCTAGTTGCATTCGTACATTTAATGGATTGACATTTTTTCTTTTGTGACACGTTTTGTGATTTGGGTAAATCGGTGACGCGAAAAATTTAAGATTTAAAGCGCCCATTGAGGGACGTGACTTAGTTGATTGAGATTTGTTATGGAAGTTCACCGACGTGTTCGCCCTAAAACCCCCAGGAGGCGACCTGGTAATTTTGCCTAACCCAGGTTTAGTATAAGCTACCTAGGTAGGGATGTTGAACGTGTACCTGAAATCGTACAGGAACGGGTCCCACGATTTTAATTAATTTCATTCCGAAGAAAGGCGTGCGTACCCTCCCAGGACTTAGGAGGATGCTGCACTGTAGTTCGGGCTCCATACGGGCAGGCGGTACGCCGGCATGCCTCATGTCTCCTCCTCCGCCCAACAATTGTTTTAGGAATTGGGGCAGGGGGCAGTGTAGTTTTACGGCTGGGGAACACCCTGCCTCCCATCGTCAGTCGGCATAAGGTTTAATTGGCACGGCGCAGCTGTTGCCGCCCAGGGCTCGATCCCGATCACTTCTATTTCGTTTACTCGCTATCTGAATTGGTTCTGAGCCCCGACTGCCGTGATCCAATTATGGTTTCGTGTGTGACTGGGCTTGCAGTGCAATCTGTGTTGCACAAAGGTTGGGGTGTCGCCAGACAGTTTCCCCGATTGAATAAATGGAAATCTTTTGGGCGAGGCCCAGTCCATCGTTGCGTGGACGAGCCGCCGGTTTCTGCTGCCCCCTACTTGGATTAGATGGGATCGGAAGAAAATTTCAATCACTGGCACCTTATCAGAAGTTTCAATTCAGGCCTTTTTGGAGAGTGATAAGTCAGTCAACAGAGAAATATTACAATAATCCTTTTCAGACTTTAATTGTGTTTGAACTGAGGACGGCGCTGCGATCGCTAAGGGGGGGGGCGGCAGATTAGTTTTCCTGATTAATGCTAGGTAAATGCCTGTGATTGACGATGGTGCCGATACTGTTGGGAATCCTGCAGTCATCCAACCAGTTCAACTGATGGTATTGGCGATCGTAGTGATGAGAGTGACAACTATGAAAGTTTGTAATCTAAATAAAGGGAAATTGTGACTTCCAATTAGGGAGAGAAGCGAACAAATGCCATCTCTTGGTAAGGCTAGGCGCGAAAATAGCTAGTTATGTTCCGGCATTTGAATCTGGTAAAGGCCATGCACAAATTGTCTGTTGTGCATTTAACGAACTTGTGAACGATCGAGATCATAATCAAATCGAGAAAATAAAAAGGTCCCGAATTACAGCGCTGGACCCACGATGTTTAGAAATGTTTGTAAGAAGGTTCGCCGGTAATTTTGTCTAACCTAGGCTGTCTAGGAATGGGATACGTATAGGTACGGGTCACGATTTTACTTCCATTCCGAAACATGTTGATCACTAGATGGTGGCGCCTCTACTGCTATTTACCGTTAAAATCGACCAATAAAAAATTTAAATTTTGAATGGAAAAATAGCTGGATTTTTATTTCGATGCATATTCTGACGTGGGGTCCTCGTGAGGTCGACAATTTTTTTCTTCTCGCTTTCTGTATTTTCTTTCACTCGCCGCTCTTCTCCCCTTCCCGATTTTAATATGTTTATTTCCAGTCGTCACAGCGAGAAAAGTGTCTGTCCTTGACTTGATAGTCAGCAGCAGTCAGTCAGTCAGTCTCTCACCCCTCGCTTACTCGCTTGCTGTAGCAACTTGTGGATTCTGATGCCGCGGCGTCGATGGTGGTGTTGGTGTTGTTGTTGTCCTGTGCTTTTAAATGGTTACTTCTTTTTTGGTGGGTTGGGAGAGCGGAGGGCGGGGAGGGGGAGGGGAAAGGGGTGGACGAAGAGGGAGGGGATCTGTCGAGCGACTGGCCACAGCTTCTTTCGCGGAGAGCAAGTTCTTCTAGACTTCGACTTTCTCTGCTCGCCGATACTTCTGCTCCCAACCGACGATGGCCAATGTTTTACGGGTGGAGGGCCGCAGGGGAGGGTAAATAACGAGGCGTCACGAGGACGTGTATTCGAATTCATTGAACCGTTGTCGGCCATTGTTTGATTTCTCTGACTTGTCATTTTTTATTTTGTAAGACTGGCAGGGAATGGTGTTTAAAAAGTGAGATTTTCAAATATTTCGATTTTTGTAACTGCCATATTTCAATGGCATTTTTTGTTATTTCAAATGCAGGGAATTAGACTAGTTGAGATTGCATACCCCTTCTCTGCGCTTTATCATCACTGTGCGTGGGTGGCCTCATTTTAACCAGTGCCCCGTGAATCTGGGATTGAATGAGCAAGAGCTGGGAATAGAATCGAACCCGAAAACAAGGAGATATGTCTCAACCGACGGGGCTGCGACGGGTTTTTCAAATCACATTTTTGTTGTCCTTGCGGATTGTTCCGTTTGACAGTAACAGATATTCATAGAAAATCATCTACCGACGTTGAATTCACTACGTCTTTCACGATTGTGGAGAGAACTTGATATTCCACGCGTCTCACGGAAGTGACGACACAATCCCTGATGGTTGATCATCTCTGTTATCGATTGTTTCTTAACTACCGAATGGGAGTTTTTCGCCATCTTGAATATCGTATTTTAAAAATCTATTCACCATTGGCAGGTTCGGTTAGGCAAAATGACCAGGTTCTTCCCCCCCCCCCCCCCAGGGAGGAAAGTTGGCTTACGTAACCTTAATTCGGCTATGTTATATCAGGTCGGTCGGCCTGGTAAAGTGTGGTTAGGGTTAGGCTAGTTCGGAAAACAATGCACCATGCATATGTTTTTCCGCTATGGTTTAGACAGGCAACGGCAATCATCATTTGAAGAGAAGATACAAGATGGAGTTCAAGCCAGTTAGTTGAAAATAAAATATTCATTCGCTCGCTTGTTAGATATCTACACCAATCTATTATTACTAGAGGTTACTAGAGGTTTGATGGAAGCTGCAGATAGGGCCGCAGGTTGGTAAGCCCCTTCCAATCCACTCTTGGCCCGCCGCGCGGCTGAATGACGGGTGGGCGATTGGGGTGGGAATAGGGGTGAGGGGGGGCCGATCGGTGGTGCCTCCCAGAAATCCAAACGAGGGTCAACCACCGAATAATTATCGCCGGTGAAATAACAAATTTCAAATTCTTTTTTTCTTTCTTTCTGATTGGTGAACCGATTTGTCTCGACGCGGCCCACGGGAAAGGCATCCGACAAAATCGATCTTGCAGGTGGGATGGGCATTTTTGAATTTGAGGCGACCAGTCCTGTTCTGGTACTGGTTCATTATAAAAATACCATGGTGGTGGTCTCCCAAAAATGGCGGCGCTGTTTAGTGAGAAAATCTGAACTAACTATCTCAATTCTCTGGAACTTCACAAGAAGGCTCCAGTAACCGTAATGTGGACTCTCGCTCTCTCCTGCTGGGTGTACATTCTGCACTTTATTGAGATTCAGCTAACCGATGTCTTGTAATAATAAATACGACTCGTCGTAGCTCAATTGGTTTACCGACTGACTGTGGCGCGGCAGTCCCGGGTTCGATTCCCGGCGCGGGCTCTAGAAAATTTCGATCCCAGGGTACTGGTGAAAATGTGCCTCCTCACATAGTGCCTAAACACCAAGAGGGGTATAGAAACTCCTGTAGTGCGGTTGACTACATATAGTGATAGGTTAAAAAAAAACTAAAAATAACGACACTCCGAAATTGACGTTAAAAATACTCAATGTTTTTTTTATGTTCCCCGAACGTTAAAAATACTCAATAATTTTTTAATGTTCCCCCCCCCCCCGAACGTTAGCGTTGAAATTTTCATGCTGTATTTACACTCGTAAATTGGGATGTGGTCGCCTTTTTCAGTTTCTATTAATTATTTTCTCCAAAACATCTTCATGCTCAAAAATTCGACGGCAATAATAAAAAAATTTCAATATATTTATTTTCCTTATTTTTGACGCCAATTTCGAACCTTTCTGAACCAGATTTTTTCGTTTGTAACGTCATGTTTAGGGAAAAACTCAATATCCCAAACCCAAATCCGGAATGTACTTTCCGGATGCCTCCTGTCGTTAACGTGCAGCGGACCAGTTTTCAAATCAGTAAAGTATTGAATTGTGAAAAATGGAATCGACAATCGGCAATCGACAATTTCTGTCTAGACAAAAAATTAATAGTTTCCGACAAAGTACAACTTGGTCGGACATAAGTGTTGCATGAAAAGGGCTGTCGACTGACAAGGGTAACTTGACCCTTGTGTGTGTGTGTCTTGCTTGATCTTGTTTTCCCTCAAGCGTCTCCCACCTTCTGAACCACTTGACTGGTTTTGTTGAGGGGGTTGGTCATCTCCTTGCTCGTCGTTTGACTGATGGTCACTCAGTTCGGTTGAAGGGCAAGCCTCGTTTGCCATCTGACCACCCCCTAACGTGACAGGCCGTTTAATAATGGACAGTTTGCGCAGAACTCATTCTAGGTGCTTTTACGAGGAAATGAGTAGTGTTTTCCCGTATTACCGAAAGCCTCAATTTACAGGTAAAGTGCACACTTCGTTTTTTCGCGCAAACTGTGCCAAACCGATTAATTCTGGATCGGAAAATGGAGGGAATTAGGTTTGGGTACGTTACGAATAGAGTAGGACAGCGTCATGTAATGCGGGGACAGTGGTCAGGTGAATTGGGGTGCGCGAACCATATGGAATTGGTATTTGCAGTTGATCTTTTATTGAATGCTGCGGTTTCGTGTTGACCTGTGCTCGCCGTGATAGCACTCTATAACGAAAATACTGGTATGTATGTGCTGTGTACTACGTATCAGGAAATCTTTAAAAACGAGTTGTGGTGGCATGAGGCTCATTTTGTCATACTGATCGTTTCACATTTCACTGAATGGAATTTTTTGTTTTTGTCCAACATGCATACGTGGATGAACGATAATAGTTCAGCACGCTGGACATTTCAGACTAGCTCACCTGTGCATTTTATGGGGAGATCGGATTAGCAATTAATTTGACACAAGCGGCTCTGTTGGAGCAAATTAGAGCTGGTCAACTGCCGCGCAATATTTACGGATGTTGGGCAACTTATTTTGACTCTGCCTCATCGTTTAGTACAAAGTCGAGCTCTATCGCTCTCTTGTCAACTATCTAGGCATCCGGCTTAGGTTAGGCAACAAATTTCCAAGTTCACCTCAACCAATGTACTTAGTTCTAAATAAGAATCATACATTGGTCACATATTGATAGAAGTGGCATTACACAAAGTATTAGCGCATGTGCCATCTTTTCTTCTTTTTTAATATCGAGAAAGATTTTTTATATCGTTGGGAAGATTCCCATCCATTTCTTCTTTGAAAATTTGTCCAACTTGGCTAAATATCGTTTAAGCGTAAGTGAACGAGTGTGAGACAGAGCAGTGTAAAATGACGACGAGCTGGCGAAATAAATTTATTTCATTGTCGACGATTTACATCTTTTTCTTGTGTGGTTATTTTAAAGCGCTGCCTGTAGAGAGAGAGTAGCCTTATTGTCAATATCGTTTGTTTGAACTTGCAGCAGTTGGTAATTCAAAATTAATAGTTCAGCCACGGCGGCTCAATTAGCCCAACCTTGGTTTTCGTGATGGTGACCCCGCACCACTGCCTAGAGAGAATGGATCTGGGGAGGAGGTACGGGCAGCAGGGTGTTGATCTTGGTATCGGACAAATCGCCTGGTCGTCTGCCGCGGCCGCTGAAATTCGGTTCGACCTCGTACATGTCTCCTCTTCTGACCCGCCGCCCGATCCGAAAATTGTTGATCGTGAAAGGGGCTCATGTTTCAAACTTCTAAATTCTAATTGCTCGTTGTGCAAGGCAAGATTTTCCTATGTAACGATTATTACTATCATTAATAATCTCTCGACCTAACGGTACGCATGTACAGATTACAATTTTTTTAAATTTGCTGATTTGAATATTTTCTTCGCAGATCTTGACTATTTTGACCTCTCAAATGGGAGTACCCAACAATTAAATGACCTATTTTTAAAACTATTCTTTCCGGACCGAACCCAATCGGACTGGTTCTGACCAACAAGGGGAATGTGGACGGTCCGTGCGGGGTGGGGGACGGTCCGGCCCACTTGTAAAAGGACAGAACTCATAGAAGTAATTCGAAATTAAGAATCGCTCTATTATATTGCTCACGGAATTGGATCTTTGTTCGCGTTTTATATTTTGCTAATTTCACTCCGTGCGGAACCTGGCTCTCCTACACAGGATCTAGCATCCGAATATATACCAGTGCTCGAAATTCTGTCCAGATGTGCGCCGGTTGATAACTTGTGGGTCTCAGGAGATTCTTCATTGTATACCACTACACCTTTACAAACAAATACACAGCTACGCCACAACAAGTTAGTCGAACTCTTTTCAAAAGTGACAGTTCAAGAAGTTGGACAAACTGGTGTGTATTTAAATGTGAGGATAGGAAGAGGAGTTAAGGGGGAGAGGGTATCATCTTGAGGCCTCGGTCCACGAGATTGTTAAGCAATTTTTAAGGTTAAGCAAGTTCTATAAACAATTTTTGTATATAATTATTTTTTGCGGGTTCATTCTATAAATATTTTCGTTTCGTTCGTTATTAGGGTGAACTTGATTTCACATTAGATTTTTTTAATTAAAATTATTTTTTATTGTGTTTGTTACCAGCGCCTTCGGCTCAGTATTTTGGCCAACTAGTGAGTCGTAGGGTTAACTGCCACTACCGCCGTAAATGTTACTTTCATCGACAGGTAAATCTATTTCATTGGTTCGATTGGGCTCCTCGATCTCATGAGGACTTAAGCAGCAAATGATTTTAGAAAAGGGCGCCCTCTGGCGAGAGGTAGGTATATATTGCACCATCGCATAACCTAGTCGGGTCCCTAGTTTCGGCGTTTGTGTTCGCGCTGCGGTTTTGACGTGTACGAAGTTCTGCTTGCAGAGAGAAAGAACTTGTTTTTTTTTCTTATTCTCTTTTTGGGGGAAGATCAAGCGGCCTTTTTTCTTTTCATTCGGTTTGGTTTTTCCTTTGTTGCGCGCAGGTTGCGTTTGTGTATGTGTGGGGGGGGCTGATAGTGTTGAGGTGAGGGGGAGGTTGTTTAGCCCGTTCTCCTGATGACAGCGGTGGTCACACTTTTTCCGTTTGGTCGAAAGAAAATATCGATTCCTTGATTAAAAAAAGGTTGTTAGGATGCTTACCGGCTTTGTCAGCTCCCACAAGGGGGGGTGGCGTTTAATAATTTTGCTTAGTTAGGGATCTTTAACGTGATCCTATTATCGTGCAGGCTCGGGTTCAATTCCGAAAGAAGGTGCGCGTAAGAATTTCTCTTGCCCGGAAAATTTCGAAGGTTTAGGCCGGGAATTAGCCCGCGATGAACGAGTGTATCTGACGAACTCAACAACTACTCTACCCCTCTTGACTGGGAAATTCTCTGATGATTCACCCCGTAATTTCATCAGATGACTCGATTTCTTCAGCGTTTTTTATTTTCGTTGCTGCTTGCTTGTCTATGGGTTTCACACAGTCATTTGCCGCCGCTTTCGACAAATGGAAGAAAAGTAGTGCGCGCCATCATTTCTACATCACTGCTCTAGCGTACGTGTCCGAGCCGCCTCGTCGTTCCGCAAACGGGTGACGAGGTTGGGGGTGGGCTGTTAAACCTCCTCTCCCCCCTGGTGAGGGTCAGGACGGTGTTGAGGCGGTCCGCCACTGTGCACAGATTTGTTTGGACTTTTTGCTGTAGCGCAGCGGTGCCAAAAATAAATTTACCACTTATGCTCGACGCGCAACTCACGCTAGTCAGTGTTCTCGGACTATATGTTGGGAACCGCTGCTGTGGGCAGTTCGCGTGGGTCTCGCCCCCGTAAGCGCGGAACCTATATGAGAAATCTCAACCACTTGAGCAAACATAAGTTTCTCATATTGCCTTGTGTATTGCGATAGCTATTCGCGCCAGGTGGCGCTGGTGCTTTGGTGGAGTATCTTCATTGCAAACCTTCGCCACCTTTCGGCAAAGCGTTCACGTGTTATTATCAAAGTTAAGGTGAACAAATTATTTATTTATATATATGCTCGCTAGATGGCGATGGACCAATAATATAGTTCACCACGGTGTTTACAGTTTGTGGGTGGCCCGTAGACTGGTGTTGTTTCAATTGAGTCGCGACCTGGTAACCCGGGTTCGAATCCCTGGGGGATAATTTTTGATAAATTCGAACACTAGGGATTTGTTTACTTGCGCTAAGATTATTATTATTATTTAAGATTAAAAATTTGATAAGGAGCGGTTCCGTCTTAACATCCCCCAGGGGGTGGCCTGGTAATTTTACCCTTCCTAGCTCTCCTAGGCTTGTCGCCTTGCTACCTAGGTAATCCCTGGAAATTCTCGTAAATGTGCGCTGTGCGAATTTTCTCCGAATGTAACCCGATGTTCATCCATTTAAATCGCGCCAACCTCAAGCAAAAGATATATTAACTAGAATGGTGGGGAATTGCAGGACTACAATTAGATTAGTACTACAATTAGTTAATACTACCATCGGCTCCTCTCCATTTTCTTTTCTTTGAGAAGATGTATTGTCAGAATTTCGGATTTCTTGTGACTTATTTTACTGCAAGGCACGGATTATTTTTGCCAGGTCACTTGGGGCAACAATAACACTGATTCGTGTAACGCATTTCATGAGCAATAATTGATGAAACGTTGTCAGTGGACTGCTCGTGTCACAACCACGTAAACCCGCGCAAATTGACACCATCCCTATTTGCTGATCTATCTGATGGTGTACAGTTTAACGAATACTCTGTATATAGGTAGATCTGTTGCACTTAAACCTTCTACCCTCTTTGGCTCCTAGTTCATCAGCGTTCAACGCTCTACACTCCCAGAAGCTCTTTGCCATTCAGGAGCATCCATCCCCTTTAACTTTGCCCGTCCCAGCAGTATAATACGCGCGCATAAACCTATCTATCCGCTTGCCTAGGCTGACTTGGGGTATCGTGAAGAGGGGAGATGAGGTGGTGGTGGTAGCCTGAAGCGGCGAGGGAGAATCAATGGCGCTCACTGGATATAGTCGTGTTCCAAATTGTTTTGTCACTCGCCATCAAGCGCTGTCGCTCCGCGGTGTCACACGGCACAAATCTATCGCGCGCCATCGCCTCCCAACGCGCCCCTTTTCCTCCCCCTCGTGTCGAGGCAGTCCGGTCAATACGCATGGACTAGATAAGCGTTCCCACATGACGAGTTTATTTTTTAGGTATCCTGAAATTTCCTATGGCGAGACTCGCTGCGCCCCCTTCAGTGGATTACAATAGTAATTATTTTGAGAGGATGGTCACGTTTTACTTCCTAACACTTGGGACGGAAATGGTGCAAGATGCGAGGAGAGATTGATTTGACGCAAGATAAACGCGCCCCCTAGATTATTACTGCGACTCATTTTGGTGGTCGCTGGATATTTTGCCATTGTAAATTAAATATATGTCGCGTAATAGTTACTGATGTTAATAAAGATGTCATTAACATGTTACTTAAAAAGAGTGAATCTCTGACCGAGAAACGTGACGAATGTCCGATAGTTGAGACACTATCCGTCAGCTACACATGAACACTAAAAAGAAATTAAAATTAAAAGTGGAAAATAATTGGTGGCAAATCCGGTAGGATCACAACTTTTCTTGAAGTGGAAGTTTGAAGTTTTTTTTAAAAAAAAGTATCTTGCGTCACTGTTTGAACCTTTTTGGTGACGTCACAGGACAAAATTCTTAATTAGAACTTTCAAAATGTCTTGTCTGGTGTGCAAGATTCCGGTACCAACAATGTTGTTCTCCACCGAGCAACAAATTTTGGATGGAATAGTTTCGCGAGCGAAATTCTTTTTCCAAATTCTCGTGTTGTGTCAACAACACCAGGTGGTTCGATGGGACGAGTCTCGTATGTGGCTTCCCTGCGATGTCCTGACGAAACGAGTCTGAGCTTCAAAGACTCTTCAGTTTCGAGTGTGTAGCTAGTTGGCTAATAATTTATTTTTGGAATTGATCCCGACCATCGATCGCAATTAGTAAAAAATTGTTCAAACTTACAGTTTCAGGATTTCGCTCAAGATGTTGATTGGTTGGTTCCTTGCGGTTTTGACTGCCTGAAAATCCTTTACAAAATATATTTCTGAAAGATGAAAATGTTGATAAACGTAAAGTGATTTATGTGTAGCAGGGGGTGTCAAGAATGGACAGATTAATGATGAATATAACTCTGTGCGATATTGTTTTGGTGTGATGTTTGTCAGATTCGAATCATTTCTTTGTCACTGACGTTCTCTGTTACGTTTTTGTTTTTTCAGGAATTAGAGGATGCCCTGATTGATGGCGACTGTTTGCTAGTCCCCGATGTCTGCGCCAGGATCTTAAGATATTTGACTGGCAACAACGAGATCCAGTAAGTAGTCTTTCGTTACAGCTACTTGGAAGGGATTAAGGTTGCAAATAAAAAATACGTCGGAAATTTGCTCGGTTATCTGCGATTTTATTGGCTACGCGCCAATCTCCACCAGGGGGCATGTGCCGGAACAGCCCGTGCCGTGTTTTCGTTCATCTTGCCCACGTACGTTGATTGGTCTGGAAATTTCACACAAACCGCAGCGAAGTACTATTTGGAGTACAATTCTTATCTAGCGAGAGTGACTTTGTGAATAAGACTACGACGTCTTAAGTGAAAAAGTGAAATGAAATTTGTTCAAAAAATGATGGGAAATTATGATAAACACGTGTTAGACGTTTTCGTAAATATCATCTACGGATTTCTTCCTCGTATGTTTGAATGCATATCGTTTAAATGTTCTTGTGGAATTGGAGTTGGTTTTTGAGTTGATGCAATGACCAGTTTGATAACTCCATGAGAAAATCAACGTTGACTCAATTTTGAGTAATCAGACTTTTAAAAAATGTCATGCTACTACTGAAAATCGTTAGTCAATTGATTACTATCTATATATTTTTAAGCTGAATTAATAATTCCACTTTTTTCACCATCTTTTGTCGTCGTATGCGCACAGAATGTTCACCCTGTAGCTTTGTCTGTCTGCCTCCCTGTTTCTTGAGGGCGTGAAGTGGAAGTTTATTTTAAATTTTTTTCTCTAATGAAATTCCGCAAATTTTCCCCAAACTGTCTTCGAATCTCTCGTTTGCGGTGGTTATCCCCGTGACAGTTCGAACCAACAGCCGCATCGAGTGTAGGGATGATAAGGAGAAAGAAAACTGCGTCAAAGGAGTTGTTTTCGTTCAAAATTCTGTCTGAACAAATGTGAAACGGCGGGCGAAATTTGTGTGGTGTGGTTAGCGCTGAAGACTCCTAGTTTTGGAGAGTGGAAAGAAAGTGAAGGTGTTTACTCGACTTCGCCGTATTCTTCGCACGCGTGTATGCAAAACTGCGAACAGCGCTTCTCAAACATTGCAAGGTGATTTCTAACAACGAATTTTTGTTCGGGGCATACATATTAAATTTTTTGGTTGTGGCAGACATGAACAGAATTGGAATAATTGAGTGTCTCACCTGATCCTGGTAACGTTAAAAATAATACAAAGTATTGTTCCAATTGCTGGATTACTCCATTTCGCCGCTCTGGGTTAAATGTTTGAGTATCTATTCTTTCTATAAAATGATATTTGTTCAGGCGGTTCATCCTAAAACCCGCACAGGGGGCGACCTGGTAATTTTATCTAGCTCAGGTCTGCCCTAGGTAGGGACCTTATACAGGCATGGGCCACGATTTACTTCCCTTTTCTTCTCGTCCGAAAAATTCCGAAGGTTGTCTGCCGGAATCGAAACCGCGATACGGGCATAGAAGGAAAGCACGCTTATTATTACGTCACTCGACACCTCATTTTTATTCTTTTTAGTGGCAATGGTTTTATTTTTTCACAATTTATACATTCAGGAATTGACAGAATTAGTCACAGCGTTGGGGGGTTGCTTTCCACAGTTTGGCCAACGCTTCGTGATATCGTTTGCGGTGTTCTAATGAAATCATTTGCTTATAAGATAACGATTGGATCGGAGAGACTGCGGGGTGCCGTGGGAATTAGGCGGGGCGGGGTGGAGGATGGCGACTGTTTTGCATTCAGGACCGACTCGGGTTCTTCTAGACACTTCGCCAACCCCTCGCACCGGCATCCCTTTGACGGTGGTCCCACGTAGCCTGTCAGACGTTATCTGCCGGATGAGTCTCTCCTTTACCTGGGAACATTACAAAACGAGTTTAGGATTGTTTTACGCGGCCGGCTCAAGAGTTTTAGATCAACGAACTGAAAAGCCTGGAATCAGCTACCACCCCTTCAGATGAATTTTGACGTACAATTTATGTTTTTGGTTTCAATAGAGAACCCGCGAACAAGTGGTCATGCTGACTGTTAACAGTTAGTTCAATGGAGATAGGTATCGGCCCTGCGGTTCCACGTCTTCTAGAACTGCGCATGTCATTACTGCTCATCCTTTTTTATATGGATTCAAGGGTACTCTGTGGGTCTCTTTTTAAAATTACAAATGGTGTAATATCCTAGTTACATTGGCCGAGCATGTTTGAGCAGAGTGCGTTTAGAAATTGAACAAAATCGGCTCGTCCGTGTTTCGACAGGTAGTGAGCGCCCTCGAATGACAACTCGCCCATATGGCTCAATTGTGCTCAAGAATTTCAATCGTGAGGAATTTGCGAGGGTGTATCCTCGCAATCTGCGTTTCAGGAAAGCGTATGCGATATCTAATGACAATTTGCTCCCATCTCGAGCACAATTGGAATTTCTCAATTAACCTGAAGTATAACAAAAATATCTTTCTTTATTTAATTATTTTTGTGATTACTATTATCGGCTTCATATATACTATTTCGGATACCCTGAAGTAGGCTTAGAGTGTAACTGGATATTTTTTCAAAATTCAAGTGTTGACGACACACCCGGTCACTGTGCCATTTATCGTTCTGGCATTATTGCGAAAAAATCGAAGAAAGATAAGTTTTGAATACTCTAAATAACTCAAATATTAATCGTGGAAAAACTATCGTAAACCAGTTGGGTACAGGTCGACTGAAAAATACAAATTACCGCATTTAAATTAAAATACGCGCCGCGTTATGTTCGGGGGCAGTACAGTAGGGTAATGTTTGGACGTGTGCATTGAGAGGGATTAGAAATGAAACAGTTGGCAAGCTTTATTTTGCCTCGACTATTCACTTGAACATCACATAATTTGTTTACATTTGCGTCGTATAAATCTGACCATATTTCGTGACTTACCAAATTTGTTAACATGCCTACCTCGTACCGATTTGAAAGACTTATATGGCAAAATCAAAAGTAAAACACAATCAACATCACTTATATTATATATTATACAATATTATACATCTCTCGGACCTCTCCAAAGGAGACAGTAACCATTTTGGTTACTTTGTGCTCCACGGCGTCCACCGAAATCGATTTTTTAAAAACAAATCTCTATAATTTCCAACCCACCTCTCTCCGGGCCGGGTCAACAAATGTGAATTACGAAAACTGACAAAGATGGAGGAAGTGGCTGTTCCGACTTATGTTTTGATTCACCCTCTCCCACCATTTACGGCAACAGCATCGCCGCTACGTGTTTTATAAATATGCTAAACATTAGGTTTTTTGTGAGTTTTTGTAGTTCTAGGTTTGCGTAGGATATATGAAGTTTTGTTGGCGTCATTGTCATACCATGCCATATTGAAGTAGAAGGATCATTGTCGGCTATTCAATCTCTGCTTGTTTTTGCAACTCCGTAAGCCTTTAGTAAATTCCTTGAAATTCATCAGAAGTTGTCCTCCTGTTTGTTCTAAGGAACGAGAGGCTACCATCCATGTCTGCATCTGTGTGGGCGTGTGCCGCTTTTCTAATGGGGTTGTTTTCAGGGAGTCTCGTCAATTGCGCATGCGCGTGGTCTTCTGATAGCCGATTTCGCTAACAAAAAATTAGCTGCTGCTCGGTTCTGATTCCTTGCAAGAAACTGTTTGTTACCTTTTCCACATAGAAAGTCGTTGCATTAGTGAGCGCATCTCAAGATCTCAGAATATTGGTTGGGCGAGCGCCACCATTGACGTGTTCGCATGTTTGCGAGCGGAGATCCACCTTGTTTGCAAACAATGTAAACATGTGATCAAAAGGACGAAGTTCTACTTCATTCATTAAAAAAATGTTTTCTAAAATAAAATGGAAGTTGTGCCCGGGACAGCGCCGGACGAGAAAAGACGAACAAAAGTTGGCGATAATTTGTCTTAAAATAACTACAGAGTAATAGTAAAGTATTATTTAAAATATGAATTAACTAATGATTAAAAATATTTTCTGCTGATTTGGCGGCTGCCCTCCCAAATTCGTGTCGCCGTGACCAGAAGTGACAACCGAAACCTCGGTTTGTTTAATTGCTCACCGGCTCACATCGTTCATAACTTTCCACATAAATTTGTATTGTGAGCAAACACAGGTTGCATAGGCGACGCTGTGTGTTTTGACATTAATACTCTGCTTAGCAAGGTGCGTTTCGACATTGAACAGAATCTGCACGTGCCGCTCATTCGTGCTTCGACAAAAAAACGCGTGGCACACTCGAATGACAATTCCTTCATCTCAATTGTGCTTGAGGAGGGTACGTTCACTTTAAATGAGATTCGAGCACGTGATTTGTATCGCTCGCGATGAACACGAATATCAAAGAACAATTCGCCCCAATCTGAAGCACATTTGAAATCTCTCAATGATATCTTGAATATAAAAGGGGAAGGGGGTGAAATGCGCCAATTTTGTCGTCTTTTCTTGAAGTGGAGACGCTTATCTGGTGATGCGCGTTGGCTTTAGACGCCTCAATATTGAATGCTGCATGAGTTTTTTTTTTCACTCCACGTTTTGTGACTGTGGTTTCTTCGTCTCTTCATCTCTCCCTTTCTCCGGGTTCGTGTGTCTCTCGCCCGAAAACTCCTCCTTCGACCATTTCCATTCCCTGCTCCTCAGATTCTCCCCTCCCCTCCTTTCATTCGTCCCTAATAACCAACCCCCCCTTGGGCTAGCTGTTCCCCCCCCCCCTTTCACATTCCCTCATCCACCTCTTTAACCTTACAAATATTCCGGGTATACATGTGGTGAGTTAAGGATGCACCCCACCCCCTCAACCCCATCACCGTCCGGGCTCGTTACGAAAGTGAGGCGTGGCCGAGAAGCGACCAGAAATAGCTGATCACGTCACGCTCAACACTTGCCAATTTGATAATCGTCAGATGTGTAAAAAGTGGCTGTACGTATTTTTCGACCCCTCCCTTGTATATTCCAGAAAAAAGTAGCGCCATAATATTTTTTATATTCGTTTAGTGAGTTAGGTGAGGTTAACCTTGATTTGGTTAGGTTTGGGGTAAGGTAAGGCAAGTTAGATGAAATAAATAACTTTCACATATCAGTTTTAGCGGGGAGTAAATTCGCGTGTCGGCCAAGGTGAGTTTGGCATATCTGGCTCTTATCGTAATTGACTTTTCCTGCGGGTGATAGCTACCCCATCGTTATCCAGTCCACAGAACGGATTCCTAGTTCGAATCCTAGTCTGGGTGGATATTTCAATAAAAATTAAGCATCCATCAAGCCTACTATGACCAGCGCGCATCCTCGTCAGGATATAAATCAGGATTAGTACAATTCGTCGTAGCCCAGTTGGTATTGCGACTGATTGTGGCTCGGCGGTCCCCGGTTCGATTTCCGGCGCGGGCTCTCGATTATTCGATCCCGGGGTACTGGTGAAAATGTGCCCCCCACATAGTATCTAAGCACCAAGAGGGATATAGAGAATCCTGAAGTGATATTACACTAAAGTGAATTAAAAAAAAGTATAATTACACAATTCTTACCCACCCAATACAGAATAGTAGCTTGTGATGTCAGCTCGAATCCCGGTTCCAGTGAAAATTATCGTTCACCCGGCGCCCAATAGGTGGTGCAGCGAAGTTTTCCCCGCGTAATAGCCGAAATAGACGTAATTTTTTTTTTTTTTTTAATTATCACCGCCGTCGTTTCAATATTTCGAGAGGGTTGATCAGTGTTGGTTAATGCACCTGTTTATCCATGTGTGTGCCTGTCTATCTCCTCTCCAGTCCACCCTCCCCCTTTGTCAAATCGAGCCATCACCCCTTCCGCCACTCCCCTCGCGTTCTGGTTTCTCCGGTTGTGGAGCGACGCGCGCGCCCCCTCTCGGTTTGTCTGTCGCCTTGTGATGCAATTTTTTTCATTTTATCATTTGTGAACCAGCGGACAGAAAATTTTCTCCGTGCCGTCTGAATTGGAAGAGCCAGCTGTTAAACCAGTGGACCTTGGCAAAATTACCAGATCGCCCTTTGGGGAATGTACTTTAAACACAAAGTAAAACAGAAAATGAAAATAAGACATTTTTTGAATCATTTCATATGACCGCAAATATCGAACTTCTTCTGTGGTTCTTTCGCTTGTCGGGAGCGCCTGTATTAGCAACATAACCCCTCCCACCATGACACCCGTGGTCGCGGGTTCAATTCCCGATCGAGACCTCCGGAATGATTCGGGCGGGAGAGAAAATTCGTTTGTCCTATGGTACGAAAGAAGAAGCGTGTATGATATGAGATGCACGGTAAAAATTCGTATCGACAAAAATAGTAGATCAGGGGGGTCTCTGTGGGTCGCTGTTATTCCTGTGATCGCGGGTTCGATTCCCGCATGAGATCTCTGGAATTTTTCGGGCGAGTGAAATTTCTACGCACGCCTTCTTTCGGAATGGAAGTAAAGCCGTGGGACCCGCGCCTGTACGATAGCCGACTGTAGTAATAACAAAGAAATAAAACGATTGATTGACTGCAACAAGATCGTCGATAACATGTACTTCTGATCTTCAGGAAATAAAGAATTCGCAGATTGCAAATCTCGATTGAAGTCATCAATCGTTTTATTTCTTTGTTATTTATATTTTATTCAAACTGTTGCCACGACTTACAACAATGCAAAGTGCACCCTACCTCGGCTACTGGAGCCAGTTAATAGGATGCTTAAGAATTACATATAATTAGTCAATCTGTGACATATAAACCAAATAAAAACAAATTATTCGTACCTACGTCTGAATCCTATGGCAGGCAAAATTACCAGGACTCCCCCTAGGGCGGTTTAAGGGCGGGAACGTATGTTGGTTCTCCTAAATATGAACAAAATAAAAAAGAAATGGGAGTTGAAATTGTGCCCGGGACAGCGCCGGACGAAAAAAGAAAGATGAGTAGGCAAGATTCTGCTTGCGTTTTATACTTTTTTCGAACTATGTTTTAAAAAAAGAATTGAGTTGTGGGAGTTTTCGATAGCTTGGTTGCCAGTTATGCAAATTGTTCTAAGAAGATGCTATGGACAGCGCCCGGGGGATTTGTTCAGCGCTTGTTTTGAGTTATTTCCAGGGTTGAGATTTCAGTTTGGATAGTGCAAGTCTGGTAAATACTGTTAAGAACAAAGGTGTGCTTGTCCTATCCTAACAGGCCTTTGACGTTAAGGCTATTCCACTGTCGACACACTCTGGGGAAATAGGAGTTGAAGTACGAGTCAAAACGACAATGCAGCTCCTCAACCATTTTAGTATGTCCCGTTCTTCAACACCTAGTAGGAACCTGTATCACAATTTCCCCAATTTTTACATTACAATCCCGTATCAGAATACAAGCCAGAAGCCCAATATTGGTCGGTTTTCTACAATCATCTAACGATTCCCATTCTAGTCCACTCGACCAATTCTAGCAGCCCTTTTGGGTCATCTCAATTTCACCTATAAGCTCCTCATGGTGAGGATCCGAAACGGAGCTACAATATTCAAGCAAAGGTCTGACCAAAGAGAAGTAGGCCACTGACTTAACGTTACTTGGATACCCCTTCAAAACACTTTGGACTAAGCCTAGCATTCGCTGCACCAGTCATCTTTTGTAAAAGGGTTTTTGCCATGATAGTTTAGGAGTCATTTGCAAACCCAAATAGTGTGATAATATAGTTTCTGGTCTTCCGAGAGCATTAATTGAGTGAAACGTGGCGGGGCCAACCGGTTCCGTGGTGTTTGGTGGACTAGGGTAGATCAAAGCGCATTAAATCAAAGCGCATGCACTCAATAAGCGTCCCCACTTCAAGAAAAAATGTAGTTCCTGGCGAATTTGTTCCCAATTGCTCCTAAGGCGTCCCCTTGAGTGCCGGTCTGAAATGGGTACAATATGACTGTCTGAAAGTGTTCAAGAAATCCTTAGAGGTTTAGAACCCCGTGTCTAATTCAGTTTTTCGGCTCATTGCCGATAAATATGTTGAACGTTACCAAAATACGGAATTTAAATTTACGACTCGTCGTGGCCCAGTTGGTTTAGTGACTGACTGTGGTTTCGGCGGTCCCGGGTTCGATTCCCGGCGCG